>JAJPUD010002218.1:15529-102152 GCA_023553655.1 Myrmecobius fasciatus | reverse complement strand
GACTTGCATGAACTGATGCTGAGTGAAACGAGCAGAACCAGGAGATCATCATACACAGCAACAACAGTATTACATGATGATCAATTCTGATGGACATGGCTCTCTGCAACAAAGAATTGTCTCAAACCAGTTCCAATTGTTCACTGAAGAAAACCATATACACCCAGAGAGAGGGAAATGAAATATGGATCACAACGCAACATTTTCATGATCTCTATTGACATTTGCTTGCATTGTGTTGCCTTTCTCTGATTCTTTTTTTTTTCTTGTAGATAGGATTTTTCTTGCATAACTTCTCAAGCATTTCAACATTATTAACATGTAGTGAACTTCCTGCCATCTAGGGGAGGGGAGGAGACTGGGGGTAAAATTTGTAATGGAAAGCTTTGTAAAGATCAATGTTGGGGAACTACCCATACATATGTTATACAAATAAAAAGCTTTAATAAAAAAATAAAAAATAAAAAAATAAAAAAGTAATGCTAAGATTATGATATCTTGGTCAGGAAATAGGAGACCTTGGGGGCTCAAGTGTGTTTCTATGATTATTAACCAAGAAAGAAGGAAAGACTTTCAGAAAAGAAAGGCAGATTTGGTTAGAAATCTGAGAATGAGTTTTGGATTAATACTCTATAGCTTAAAATATAAGAATAATAGTATCAGAGATAGAATGTATCTAGTAAAATGAAGCAAGTTTATAGTTTATAAAGGCATTTTTTTCTGTAGTCTTGCAAATTTAATCAAAAGAATTTCAAATTGAAAAGAAAGGGGAAGGGAGAAAACTGTCCATGAATGTCAGCTAAACTAGATAGATTTAGACTTAGACTTAGTATTACAGAGAATACTTACAATGTTGGGACCAAGAGTGGAAAAATCTAGACACCCACAAGAGATACAATTCAAGAAAAGATATAGAAACAAAAAGCAAAAACGAAACAAAAATTATAGCCTCAGATGTACAGATATAAATGCAAAAAGTCTGGTCTAGAGTTTTAGAACTGGAGTCAGGAATCTTTAGGTTCAAATTTAATCCCTAAAATTTACCATTTATTCAACTATTAGGCAACTCATGCTTCTGAGTATCTTTTTGCAAACATCAAATCCTTTCAAACACCTGGAATACATAATTAAAGAGAGAGTTTGTGAGTATCTAGAAAAGTAAAAAGGGATTATGAAGAGCTTGCATGGTTTCATCAGAACAGGTTGTTTTTCTTATTATTACAAAACTAGTAGATGGGAGGAGGGAAATACATTAAGTAGAACTTTTTTAGATCTCAACAAAATGTCTATACTATTTTGGTGAACAAGATTAAAAATGTTGGTCACAGAAAATTATAAGTGGCTTCTGAAGTGGTTGAATGGTCAGACTAAAAGATACTAATTAATGATTTGCTGTCAAGTTTGCTGTCCAAGTTTCTATGAAGAGAGAGATTTGTCCTTGGTGCTGCACAGTTTAACACTTTAAAAAAATCCATCAGGTTAAATCAGGAACAGTGCTCAATTTGGGGCATCCGATTAGAGCAAGAACATTGACATAAACTGGAGAGCATCCAAAGGAGGACATTCAGGATGATAAAGGACCTGATGATCCTGCCATATAATTGATTGAAGGATGTTTAGCCTTAAGAAGAAAGGACAGTAGGAACATGATAGCTGCCTTTTAAGAATTTGAAACATCACATTTCTTGTGCAGTAAGATAACTGTATAGATATGTATACATGTATTGTATTTGTCATATAATTTATCCTATCTAGCATGTATTAGATTACCTGTCATCTAGGGGTGGGGGGTGGGGTGAAGGAAAGGAAAAGCTTGGGAAAAAAAAGTTTTTTTTTGCAAAGGTCAATGTTGAAAGGTCACTCATGTTTTGTAAATAAAAAAGCTTTATAAAAAAATAAATTTAAAAAAAAGAATTTGAAACATCACAATGTCAACAAGGAACTAGATAGGTTTTTCATTGATACAGAGGGCAAAACTAGAAGCAATAAGGAGAAATTGTAGAAAAGCAGAATTATGCTTCCTAGAATAAAACTTTGCTCACAGTATATAACCTCCCTTTAGGAGGTTTTCTTGGCCTTACTTTGTATCCCCAGTGTTTAATATGAGGCACAAAGTAATCCCCTACTAAATGGTTAGACACTGATTAACATTTAAAGCTGATAAATAGTGGATAAGTGCCTTGAAGGTAATGAGTTCTCTCACAGGAGGTCTTAAAAGGAAGGTAACAATAAAGTATACAAAGTAATAGTCTTGAAGTTAAGGAAAACCTGTTTTCTAATCCTTCTTTAGACACAACTACCTTTGTGACCAGGGAAAATATTAAATTCCTCAGAGACATATATATATATATACATATATATATATATGTATATCCAAAGTAGGGCTAGTGGTGATACCTATCTCACAGGGCTATTGTGAGGATCAGATACGAATATACATAAAGCAAAGCTTCTTAAACTTTTTCCATTTGGGACCCCTTTTTGCCAGAGAAATTTTTAGGTGACCCCAGGTACATAGATATAAAATAGGTACACAAATAAAACATTTACTTACAACAAATCACACGTTTATAGTCTCCTCATTCAGTTATGCTACCCATGTAGGGTTATAATCTATACTTTATGAAGTTTTGATATACTTTGTAAATCTTAAAGCACTATATAAAGTGTAAACTGTCATTATTCTAGAAGGGAAGAGTGAGGGGAGTGATTCTTGGCCCAAAACAGTGGACTAGATGGTTTCTGACATCCCTTTTAACTCTAGATTCTGTGATGTTCTAAATCTAGTTCTCTCACCTTACTATTGCAATATCATTCTAACTGGCTTCTTCACCTTTATTCTAATCCATAATCTTTCCTTTGTAATAACAGATTCATCTTCTTTGTGTACTATTCTAATCATGACAGTTATAGACACAAAGATTTTCCAAAGCTCCCTTTTATCTATAGCATTGGTCTAAGTCCAGCATTTAAGGTTCTCTGCCATTACTATTATCCCACCTTTCCAGTCTCATCTTACACCACTCACTTCCACATATTCAATGTTCCCAATAAAAGTGAACTAGTACTGAATAGCACTTATATATGTGTGTGTATGTGTATATCTCCCCTGCATTCCCAACCTTGTATGTTTCTTGTACCCCCAACTTACTAAAATCCTTCCCATACTTCCAAGACCTAATTCAAATACCACATTTTTCTCAGTGTTTTTTTAATTGAAATACTTTCCTTAGTGTTTTGCTTGCATCTAGTGTTATATTTTACATTGCACTTATATAACATGCCCCATTCCCTATTTGATTGTAGAAATCTCAGTCAGGAAGACCCACATTCAAGTCTCCCTTCTGCCTTCTGTTTGAATCTGAGTCATTTAACCCACATCACCTCTCAGAGCTCTAAGATTATGAGTTGCAGAAAAGATGCCAACCTGTTTTGATAGAGGGTGTCTACTATTTTGAAATCATAAATCTTTTCTCTATTCCTATGTATATGATTCCTTTAAAACTTTATCTCCACCTAATATATTCAATTCTCACTATTCACTCCACAATTTCTTGGAAACTGGCTTTTATCCACAACTTTCTACTGGCTCAACTCTCTCAGAGGTCACCAGTAATTTCTTAATCATCAAATTCAATTCTCTTTTTCTTTTTCAATCTTCTTCCTGAAGTAGTTGATATTAACATTTCCTTTTCCCTTGCTTTCAAACACTAGACTACCTTGATACACCAACCTCTGTAGGCAGCTCTTTCTCTGGCTTCTTTTCCTTTTCCCAGCTCCTTACAGTGGATGCCCCTCAAAGTGCTGTCCTTGGCTTTCTCTCTAAACTGTTTCCCTTGAAGGCAAGGACTTTTTTCTAATTTCAATCTTATCTAGCATATGGTATATCTCCACATATAGTAGGTACTTAACACATGCTTATTATGTTTAACACAAAACAGTACAAGTAAAATTTTATACAAAGAGGAACCTTTATAATAAATCTTTAGTCCTGATATCACTTCTTTTTTTAACAACTATATTTAATACCGACCCAGCCAGATTAATAATTAAAAGGGAGGTCATTTGGCTGACTCCCTTAGACTAAAGACCCCTGATATTACTTACTAGATAACTGGAAATGAATCAATTCCCCCCCCCCAACTTCAATGCATATTTGAAGGAATTCACTTAGTCATCTGATGTCTATTGATTGGAGATGAAGTTCAACAACTTGTAGTATGTGAATGTAAAGAAATCAAAAACATGATTAATACAGAGACACATGGATGACTTAGGGGAGCAAATTCAAAGTATAGCAAATTATATACAATATTCATGACTAAATAATGTAAATAGAAATAACAAATTTATTAAAACTAAATTGTGAGGTTATGATGGGCAAGCTTGGACACAAAGAAAAGATATGAGAAGTCCCCAAGTCTAGCCGTTTTGCAGATTATAGGTATACAATTTTATATATGAGGTCAGACTTGTTTCAACAATTTTCTTAGTTTTACTAAACCTATGTTTTCCTCTTTTTTTCCCTTAGAGTTAGTGATTGAAGAACTATATTGGGAACTACAGGTTAATATAGAAGCAAAAGGTATCAATTTATCTCTTTTTTTTCCATCCTGAGTGAAACAAGGCAAATTCTTAAGAACTAATCATCTTAGAAATTACAAAGTATCTGAGAAAGATGGTCCACAGATGGGATGTGAGAACTCATCATTCTTAGAAGTATTTGAAAAAGGCATAGATAAGGAATTTTGAAATACAAAATAGAAGGCAGGTAGGAGTGAATAGTGAAAATTGAATATATTAGGTAGAGACAAATTTTTAAAGGAATAGGAGATCATATACATAGGAATAGAGAAAAGATTTGATCTCATCAATAGAAACCCTCTACCAAAACAGGTTGGTATCTTTTCTGCAACTCATAATCTTAGAGCTGTAAGAGGTGATGTGAGTTAAATGACTCAGGTTCAAACAGAAGGCAAACGGGAGACTTGAATATTGGTCTTCCTGACTTTGAGGTTTCTACAATCAAATAGGGAATAGGGCATGTTATATAAGTACAATGTAAAATAAAACACTAGATGCAAGCAAAACACTATGGAAAATTTAAGGAAAGTATTTCAATTAAAAAAAACACTGAGGAAAAAGGTGGTATTTGAATTAGGTCCTGAAGTATGGGAAGGATTTTAATAAGTTGGGAGTACAAGAAAAAAAGGCAAGGGCGGTGGGAAATAAGGAGTAATGAATAAATTTTTTAAAAGGAAAATTTTACATGTATGTTTGACCTCTTAGACAAAATTATCTTCCTAAAATTTTCCCACGTTCAAATTCTTAGTTACTGTTGAGTCTGCTATTCTATTACTAATTTTTTTGAAGGGGAGGTTGAGGTAATGAAGGTTAAGTGCCTTGTCCAGGGTTACACAGTAGTGTCAAATGTCTTGGGATTGAATTTGAAGTTAGGTCCTCCTGACTCCAGGGGAGATGCTAGATCTATTCACTATGCCAAATTAGCTGTCCCTGTTACTAGCTCTTTAAAAACAAGGATAACCTGTGACTTTTTATAGTCCATTGATAAGTTTTTCCACTTTATAATAATGACTTCCGGGGGAGGAGAGGGAGGCACAACATAGTGGAACAGTGGATAGAGTTCTGAAACTAAAGTCAGGAAAAACTGAATTCCAATCCAACCACAGATACTTACTAGCTGTGTGACTGGGTAAATCACTTAATCCTGTTTATTTCAGTTTCATTATCAGTAAAATAGACTAGAGAAGGAAAAGACAAATCCCTCCGATATCTTTGCCAAGAAATCCTCAAATGAATAATGAAACACAACTGAAATTGAATAACCACCACCACTTCCATTCCAGTTCTACAATAAATTCCTAGGGAAATCATTTCATGATGAGATTATCCTAACCTCTTCTTTCATCACCTCACTACCATCAACACACTTCCAATAAACCCTTTAGCTCTTCCTCCCACCATGCTCAGATGACCTTTCTCCTTAGAACCTTCATATGGCTTTGTTACATCCCCTTTAGGCATAGTCCTACTATTTTTGGTACATTATTGCAAAGTCCTACCATTTCATTTTCTTTTTTCTTTGCTTAACCAGCTGAGCTCATGGCTCAGATCTCCCACTTAATCTCACACCTCTTTATTACTACTGCTGATGCCTAGAACTCCTTTTTGTTCCCCATTTACCTTTACCAATATCACTGACAAAGTGTTGACATTCAATTTCCTCCTTGAATTTACTTGGATTGGTTGCAAGGGTCTTCCCTTCTCTTCTCCACTCATATAGTTTAGCACAAAATTCTCACTAAAGCTGTTACCTAAAGTAAATGCTGTTATTGACCTTTTGACCTAGGGCTGTCTTTATTTTTCTTATTTTGCCATTTGTTTTTCTTTCCTATGTATTCATAGCTATGGAACCTGTAAAAATAAAAAACAAAAAATTTATTTGTAGAACACATAGCTATGGCATGCACCAAGAAATATGATTTCATTAATTATGGAAAATTTGGTTCTTCTTTATGCTCCCTTTCACTCTCTCACACATCAACATTTACTAACCTAACCTACTTATTGGTCAGGTAAGCGAGTGGATAGCAGGTTGGGCCTGAAGTCAAGATATCTTCCTGACTTCAAATCTTTACTAGAACACTCATTAGCTATGTTACTCTAGGTAAATTACTTAACCCTATTTCCTTCAGTTTCCTCATCTGTAAAATGAGATGAAGAAATAGCAAACCACTTCAGTACCTTTTGCCAAGAAAACCACAAATAGGGTCACAGAATCAGACATAACTAAAAACAACTAAGCAATAAAAAGTCTAATTATATGGTATGAAGGTCCTTTAACTCTGCCTCACAATGGATATGGATACATTTTAAGTGAACTACATATATCCCAGCTGAAGCTGCCAAGGGGTAACAGGATATGTTAAGTGAGTTTGAAGAAGTAAAATAAATTTTTATGCTAATGCAAATAACAAAAGGAAAAATATTTCCAAGAAAAGATTAGTTGATGAGTTACCAACTAAGTCAAGTTGAAAAGTTATTGGCAGTTCAAGTTTGACTGAAAGAAATTTACCATCCAAGGGGTGATCTCCCTGGATTCTTCCAAATGCTGTATTTATTTATAATTAGTGCTGAACTCTTGGCTTTGCTTATGATTTTTTTTACCACTTGATCTTCCAAAAGGCACACAAGGCAAGAATTTAAGCACTATACTTAATGTATCAGACACAGCTTTAACTATTAACATAGTAGGATCTTTTAACTTTTTTCTTTTGTATAAATTGATTCACTGTATCTCAAAGCTATTTTCCACTTCATTTATGAAACAGTAGTATATGCATTTTGTGGCTTAGTTAATACATATTACTTACCTGAATCCAGATATCTTTTCTTAGAAGCCCAAATGAATTGAGGATCTGAGCTAATTTACAGAAATACATTTGCTAAGGGACTGTTTAAAACAAGGCTTAAACAAGATGTATTAGAACCAAAAGGATATTGTGATTACCTAGTCCATTCTCATTTTACAAATGAGCAAACTGAATTCCAGTTAATGAGTTTAAATTACTCATCCAGGTTCTTCAACTTAAACAGTGAGTGGTATAAGTCAGACTAGAAGTCAGAGTTCCCAATATCCAATGTTCTAACCATTATTGCCTTTTTGGGGGATATCCCCAGTGAGTAGTACAATGTTTGACATCTAACAAGCACATATGTAGTTAACTAACAAATGACCAAAATCACCCCCTCTCTAGACCTTGTATTGACTAAACAAAAAGGGAGAGAGAGGGAGAAATTACCTCAAAAGTCCCTTTTGAGTCCTTAAATATCATAAACTTGGGTGAATGTTTTCTTTAAGAGAACCAGAGCTTAAGTAATGTTTATCTAAAAGCATCTATGATGAATGCCTTGTTCAAAGTTTCTTTAAAAACTTGATCCATTTTAAGCAAAACAGAAAATATTTCTTCTTCTGAGGAAATATGAAACCTTTCAGATAAGAGTTTCTATATATAAGCTGCAGTTTTGAGAAATTCAAACTCTAGAATGAACTTGAGTAGCAGCATTAGCTATACTTTTCTTATTCACAAATTGCTGAGTAGAGAGGAGAGAAGAGAGAGGAGGGGAAGAAGAGGGGAGAGATTTTGTATTTTAAATTTCATCTTTACTTGAATATTAGGGAAGATCTATGATATGTCTATATTAACATATTCTTTTTCTCATACCCCCCTCTCCATCTCCCTACTGCATACTTTCCCCTCTATGGTAGCCAACTTTCTCATGAAAGAATTCTCTGAATTTTACCAGATCTTGATGACAGACACAGAAGTCTGTTATTGGGTCTGCCTCTGAAGCCTTTCTTAGCTAAGTAGAAATTTTAGGAGTTTGTCTTCTACTGGCATAGCTTTCCAGAATAAATACAAAATCCTCTCTATACCATGAGAAGTCAACAGAGTATGACTTTAATGATAATTTTTTTTTATCGGAATGTATACTATTCTCTGAATTATATGTGGAATATTCTGAGATAAATTTCCATCAAGAACATAAACAGATTTTAAAATGAAATCATATTGAGCAATTTTAAATTATTTTGCGCTTCTAGAAAAGATGGTACTTGATTTGAAATCTGAAATACAAAGCTTCACTATACTGATAAAATTTTCTTAATTCATCAAGAGTTGAGGTCTGGAAAAACTGACTAAAATCCTACAAAAATTAAGATATTTAGAATGAGAGTACTATTAACTTGTGAGAGAGTAAGTTATTTGTGAGAAGACAGATAATGGAAATATTAAGAGTTATGATTTTTTTAATCCCATTTAAGTGGTCCAAAACAAAAACAAATCAAAACAATAACATGCAATTTAACAAAAAGGATATATATCCACAAAGACAAAGACAAAAGTGGTTTCCAAAGTTTATTAAAAATCAAAGAATAGAAAAACTTTACATAAAAATATGTCAATTTTAGCTTCCACATTGTTGTCCACACACACAAAAAAAAAATCTAAACATGATATCTTTTTTTAAACCTGTAGCACATAACCACAGTGGTAGCCAGGCCAATTCATTTGGTTCACCATGACTGAAATGGAACATGATACCTGTGTTCTATGAATCTAGCTTTAAAATGCACACTACATAAGATACCAACTAAAGTCTGTGTAGTGGTTTCCTTAATGTAGATTTATACTCAATATTGCTAATGTGTAAAGATTAGTAGTATAGGCCTATGTATCAGTCTTTATAAATATCTGTTTATGAATAGGTTCACAATTTAAATATTTTTAAATATTTTTGATAAATTTCAATCATCAAGAACTGCAGAAAAAATGTGCTACTCTATTCTGGAATGCCCTCCTTCTAAAAAATCTGCAGTTGCAGTTTATAGATTCCAATGACAATGTGGGCTAGTCCTGCTTCAAAAGGCATACCACAGACATTTTAAAGCTTTATCATGCTAGATGCCTATTTTAACATTCAGATATCAATTCTAAAACTTCCCACTTCTCTACATCATTTAGATGTCATGGTAATAAGTTTTCCTCTCAACATTCTCCACTAGTGGACTTCAAAAAACAACCCACCTGTAGTGTTTAGCAGGGCTACAACCCCTCATTTTAAAAACGGGAAGTCAGATGGCATATGAGATGCAACCAACTCCCAGGACAACTGTGGTGCTTCTAAAACTCAGGGTTAGGCAGGATGGATATATTCTTGTTCAAAAAAAGGTAACAAAGACAGTGGTTGTCATGGCAGAATACACTTGCATAGTATACCTGTATGCATCTGTAAATTAAGTGCCAGTCACTCAGACATGTGCAACCCTTGGCTGTGCTCTCCTGCAATACATTAAAAGATACTTCCTAGAGTGCACTGAGCAGATGAAGTACTTTTCATATATTTGCTCTTAACAGAACTAATGCATACTGCTATACAGATTCCATAATGGAATCAACATAATTCCTTTCTCCACATTCCTAAAACTGGGCAAACCTTTTTTAGTAATGATGTTCAGCAGACCCCCCAAGTTATTACAGGTTCTGTTTCATTACTAAAACTGACTGGAGCAATTCAAAATTCACAAATTTTTTTAAAAAAATTTTTGGATTTTATATTGTGACAACCCTTTTCTCACCCTTAGAAAGTTATACTTCTGGCACTTTAATTGCTGGATTTGTTGTCTAGTTAAAAAGAAAAAAAAAAAAACAATTAAAACTCACTGGTCAGAGCAAGACAACTGACAAGAGGCCAGACTAATGAGCTAATGAGGCAGGGTCAAAATAGTTTGGAGCTTAATTCCTTCATAAAACCGTAAGCTAACTCTGCCCATTCACTATGAATCAAGAAGCCTCACATTTAACCAAGGAAAACAAAACAAAACAAAACAAAACAAAAAAAGGCTAAAAACAAAAACCCCTCAGTGTGGTGTTCTAATGACATTCAACCTGCCAAAACTATTAAACCCAACTTAGAAAATGCAACTTGGGAAAGGATATAAGATTTTAAAAAAAATTCCCTCCTCCCTTAAATATAACTTATGTGAAAATATGAAATTAAATTAAAAAATTCTGAGTTATTGCACAAATTATAAGTTTTCAATATTTACAGAGCAAAAAAGTTCTGAAATTTGAAAAAGAACATGAGGGCAGTAAAACTGTTACAAACTCCCAACTGTGTCTGCTGGGGGAAAAAACATCAGGGGTTTAACTCTCCTCTGCTTCTGTGACAGAAATAAAAATAAGAAACCCAAACTGCTAAGGAACAAATGCAGCTACAGCAAAAATGCCAAAGCATTTAATGTCCTTGCAGTTCTTTATGAAGAGCTGCTTCGGCACTCAATGAATAATCCTGGGAAGGCAGAAAACAACTTCCACATTTAATAAGGCTTCACAGATGAGCACAACTACTTTTTCTTTAAGATGGACTTAACCACCACACAAAGAAACATGCAAAATAATCAGCTGCAGATATTTCACAATACCCGGGCGCTGATGTGCTGAATGCTGGTCTCAGTTCCCCAGTTTAGTGTCCAATGTCACTCAGCTTCAATTTGTAAAATTGGGGGTAGATAATTCTGACATGAGCCATTATCTGCTGAGACTAAGAGGCAAACTGTCTCTTGTGTGTGTGTGTTTTTTCCTTCTCCAGCCAGTACGGTTATATTGATGGTGTCCTCTGTTGCCCACAGGCTGCCGCATGCCACTGCTGCCAACAGGATTGTAACCATTGCCTTGGTTATGATTATGAGTTCCTTTCATGGAAAATTTCATGCCATTGTGCTGCTAAAGAAAAAAAAAAAAGACAGAAAGTTCTCAGTGATGTAGATAGCCCAAGACAGCAACTATAAGCATAATAGTCACAAGGCAAAAATTGTCTCAAGTACAGAATAAATAGCTTTGTGTTTTTTAGAAAACTGAGAACTGGCAAATGTAGCACAAAGGATTCTAAAATTTAGGAGCAACTTAAGTATTATGTAAATACTAAATACCCACATAATTTCTTAAAGTTCACAGACATCAATCTATTAGTCCTATTTCCCAGAGGAAAAAGAGACTTGTCATAAACTTCTAAATTCATCTACTTATAGAGAGACCATATCAGTAAGATAATGATTTATATTTGGATATATTTACATTTATATTTATATTTGGGTCTGCCAAACCCTATATTTGGAACTAATTTCAAAGATTTTAAAAGTTTAAAATTCACTATAGATATTCAATATAAAAAAGACGTCACAAGATATTCAATGTCACAAAAACTTCCTTCAGAAACAGGCTAAATGCAAATCAAGAGTAAACAAAGATCTGGAAAGATTCCATGACAGAATGAGTGACAAGTTGGGAGGCAGGGAGAAGAAGATAGCAAAAATAAATCAAAGTCTCAGTCACTTATCACATTTGGAAGACATTTATTCTTACAAGTTCTGAATTTCATCGGGAATATTCCCAATTTTATATTAGCAATGGTATGCCCTCTACATATTAATGCTTATTATTCATTTTTCTTGTTGAAGTTTATGTATTATAATATAGTTTCAGGTAGAAAATTTTCAATTTTTAGAGGATTAAAGGACCTAAAAACTTAGCCAGGTGTTACTATTTCTGCCCCCTTAATGAGCTTAGATTCCAAGAATAAAGAAATTAGATAAAAAAGGAGGGAAGAATAAGCAAAAGAAGGAATTCATTTTTATCACTAGTGAACACATTCTATAACATATCAGCCATAGGGTTGTAAAGTCCCGGTATCATTAAGGAAAAATAAATTCTTTAGCGTGGAGACATTTATTTTCCGGGCCCACTTGACATATTGTCTCATAGCCATCAATTTTTGAGAAACTATCCCTCAAATTCAGTATATAAGTATATGTATTTATATATATATATATATATATATATATATATATATATATATATATATACACACACACACACACACACATATATATACATACACATATAATACAGTCTATGTTTAGCTTATCTGTTTTCTTTATGACAGCTGTTACTACTTTAGGCTATACATATTTGGGGAATTTAAAAGTAGATAAAAGAGAAATCCTTGGGATATTACAAAAACCAGAAAGTTTTGATTTAATAAAATAATTTACTAAGTAGGAGAAGAATCAATAATGCAGGTTGTGAAGCAGTGGCTAAGACTACCACCTCCAATTCTCCAAGTAGAAGTTTTTATTTGATTAAAAATAATATATTTATTTTCTCTTGATCCTTAACATATGAAGAAGCATTTATCATGACCGAGTTTTTAACAGAAATCTGTTAATAGAGAACAAAGTATTTTTACTTTAATTGCTTAGTAACTTGAAATTCTATTTGCTAATATGTATAAGAACATAAAAACTGAGACCATTAGGAAACAAGAAACATGAATTGGGAGACTTAAGATACTTTAAAGTCTAATAGAATTTCCTTTGCCCTACTTGTCAAGAATAGGTTTTGCTTAAAAGATACAAATGTTACTAGCATTATACAATGTTTAAGAAATTTGGGATTGGTCTTAAAATTTTAACTATCACAAAGGTATGTTAAATGAAAATTTTAGCAAGTTATATACAGAATATTTTCAACAATTGTTTTTTAAATTTAACATATATTAGGATGGTTAAAACGCTAAATTCAAGTAATATATTAATATGATTTTGAAGCATACCTTATGATACAAATGGGGGCTTGAGAGTGGGTTGGGAGATGTAGAAGGAACAGCAGGAGATGACATGTGATGAACAGTTTTCAAAGATGGTGTCCCTTCAATACCAACTTGTCTGCAAGGAAGTGGGGGCACACCTAAGGTAGGTGGAGGTATAGTAAACCTAGTCTATGAAAAAGAAATTGTAATAAACATTCAATGAATAGCAGAATAATTTAAATACAACTGAATTTTTAATCCCCATAAATGAAATTGTACACTAAAACTACAAAAGTGAAATTCTTACAGATAGCTTTTGAACAAAGGTACATTATAGTAGTTAATTTTATTTATTAAAAGTCTAAAGTACTAAGTTTTATTTAGAATTAGACTCACTATATAAGTAAGCAGCAGAAAGACCTGGGTTTAAATTCCTCTTTAGACTTACTATCAGTGTGTCCCTAGGCAACTCATTGATCTTAAGTCAGTTTCCTCATCTGTAAAATGGGAATAATAATAGTACTTGCCTCAAAGGATTATGTGAGAATCAAATATAAAGCATTATAATATATGAATATATAGCAAATAAAGTACTTTTAAACCCTTAAATTATTGTTATTATTAAAGTACAATATAGAAGACTAATTCATAAAGTAATACAATTTTACATAGATTTAATTTTGGTTCAAAATCAAGAAATAATTATTTCATGTTAGAATACTACTATTACTATTCAGTTTTAAAAGAATGGTCTAAAGCATAACTGTCAAACTGGAACATGAATTTTGGGCAGGTTTCAAGAAGCCAGCAAAATTCAAAATATAATTGGGAAATATTTAATTAAATAAATAAAAATATGTACCACATAGATAATATAAATTTGTGGCAACCTCGCAGGAATTCTTTTTACAAGGATCTACTTCTATTTTAACTTGATATCACCATTCTATAGTGTCCTATACTAATACTTTCATTTTCCTTTTGAAAATTTCCTATTTCAAGTATGCAGTGTCATTAAATAAGAATATGTTCTTCAACACAATCAATGACTCCAAAAATTGATCTGACTAATATGGCTTATGGACTATAGTTGCTATCAAAGCAGTGATACTTTTTGCCTTATTGTTTTCCAAAATGACAACATCTTCGGTCTATTTGTTTTAGTATTTTCATTATTTTTCACTATGGAAAAGATCTTATTCAATAACTCTTCCTTAGACTTCAAAGAGTTCACAGTTGTATCTTGAGATCAATACAAGTTTAACAGAGTAAAAACAAACTCGTCATTAGGCTCTCAAATGCTAGTGTGGTTGGATGACTACCCAAAACTGAAGCAGTACTGTTTTAAGAAGAAACAAAGCAAGGATCCCTCCCCTTGTACACTCTTCCCTATACATATAAACACATATGCAAACATAAACATATATGTGTGTATATATCTACATGTGTGTATATGTATATGTACTTATACATATACATATAAACACAGCTGGATGTGCCTTCATGGAGTTGTGGGAAGCTCCTGACCATAAGGTCAATGACATTAAGGTCCCATACATACCAAAATATGAATAGCAGTATTCTGGCAGCAAAAAAAGAAAAGAAAAGAAACAAAGTGGGTGCCTATCAACTGGAAAATGGTTGAACAAAGTGTGACATGTGAAAATAATATAGAATATTAGAATATAGGATAATAATATGAAATAATACATAAATAAGTATCTTAAAATAAAATTGAAAAATTGAGAGAAATAGAGGATCATGTGTAAAAAAGAGAAGAAAGAAGAACTGAGAACAATATATAAAATGAGTATCACTCACAATTTGAATAACACTAAAAGGAAGATGAACTTAAGAGTAATAGAATGAATGATTTTGGTTCTGGGAAAACAAAAAATGAAATATACATTCCTCCTCTCAGAACAGAAGTGAAAACTCAGGGTGTGAAGTATTATGTACAATAACATGCATAGTTACTTTGTCAGTTGTAATTATTTTTGTCTACAAGGGAAGGTTAAAGGAGAGTATGTCAGAGTGATACTGAAAAGTAATTGATGGGAAAAAAAAAAAGACATCAATTTTGGGGGGAGGGAGGAAAAGGAGAGAGATGTCCTTAGTGTAATTCATGAGGATCCTCTGGAATATGTTCAAATCCTAAACTCCTTTCCTGAAAGATCCATATCAAAATCTAATTAAAGGATTAAGGAATTGCTTCATCTTAGATAAGATTTCACTGGGATGATAGGCAAAATACTAAAGAATCTTGGCTCAACACCTGGTTGTGCCACTTGCCCCTGGGCACATTCATTCATCTCTATGAGCCTCAGTTTTTTCATCAATAGAATGAGGGAGTTAGACACAATATCTGAAATCTTGCCCACCTCCAGGATTATTTCATCACCTGGTACAGTATACTTTGTATACTGCCTGTTCCTACAAGGAGTTGTCTCTATATATGGGTAGAAAATAAAATTTAAAAATAACTGCTCCCATTTGGAATTATGTTCAAAAAACTATCAAACTGTGCATATCCTTTGACCCAGCAGTGTTTCTATTGGGCCTATATCCCAAAGAGATCTTAGAGGACCCACATGTGCAAAAATGTTTGTGGCAGCCCTTTTTGTAGTGGCAAGAAACTGGAAACTGAAGGGATGCCCATCAATTGGAGAGTGTCTGAATAAATTATGGTATATGAATGTTATGGAATATTATTGTTCTGTAAGAAACGACCAGCAGGATGATTTTGGAGAGGCCTGGAGAGACTTGCATGAACTGATGCTGAGTGAAATCAGCAGAACCAGGAGAACATTATACATGGCAACAACAATACTATATGACGATCAATTCTGATGGACATGGCTCTCTTCAACAATGAAATGTTTCAAACCACTTCCAATTGTTCAGTGATGAAGAAAGCCATATATACACCCAGAGAGAGGGTTATGAATGTGGACCACAACATAACATTGTCATGCTCTCTATTGATGTTGGCTTGCATTATGTTTCCCTTCTCAGATTTTTTTTTCTTGTAGATCTGATTTTTCTTGTACAAATTAACTGTATAAATATGTATACACATATTCAATTTGTCAAGTATTTTAACATAATTAACATGTAGTAGACTTCCTGCCATCTAGGGGAGGGGTGGGGGCTAGGGAGGAAAAATTTGTAACAGAAAGCTTTGCAAGGGTCAATGTTGAAAAATTACCCATACATATGTTTTGCAAATAAAAAAGAAATAAAAACAATTGCTCCTACAAAAAACAGAATCACGAAATTATAGATCCGGAGTTAGAAGAGACTGCATTGGTCAACTAGTCCAGCTTTTTAATTTTACAGATAAGGAAACAGACCCAGAGAGGTTAGATAATTTCCCTATGTTCATATAGGTAGTAGTGGCAGATCTAATCCTAGTTCTTCAAAAGAAGCACTCTTTCCAGTACACCAAATGAGGCTTGAAAAAGTAGGTTTTTCTATATCTGCTTCTTAAGGAGGTTTTTACTAATTGTCAGAACTCAAATTATAATATAATAACCCAAATCAGTTTAATTTCATTGAAACATTAACTTCCTAGGCACTTGGCATTAAGAATAGAAAAAGAAAAAAATGGCAGGAAATTCCTCAAGGAGATTACAGTTTACTAAAACAAGATATGAAATACATACAAATAAATGTAAGTTAAAGTATAATGGAGCAAAGAAGTCAAAGAGAATTTTAGAAAAATTTAGGAAGAAGAAAATACTTTCAGCTAGGAAGATACTTTAACTTACTTCCTCATTAGCATTCAAATATTGAATTTCAAATATAAATTGCAATTGCCTGGAATCACTCAAAAACTTTTACATATATCCCATGTCAACATTTTCTTATTTAAAAAATAAAAAATATTCATCTTGTAAAACATGGAACTAAATGTTGCCATATTTCCACAAACTGGAATAAATGATAAATGCCCTGGGAAGCAACTATCCTATTTTATGCTCAAATCATTACAAAATTTTTAGTTTGCCTACTTAGGGATTATTATTCCTCACATGTATACTATTCTGAAGCACAATTTGGCAACAGAAAATTAAATTATTTTCAAATTTTCCCTTTGGACTATTAATCACGTCTCAAAAAGGGGGCAATCTGTTTATAATTACTTGAAGCAGAATAAATCTTATATGCCAGTTTAGTGCTTTAAAAAAAAACTCATATTAAATGAAATAGAAGAATCTATAGCTTTTTAAATTCTTTGAACTGGAAATTTAAAGATGGAGTGCAAAGTACTATATACACTAAAATATTGCTCACTAAGTGCAGTGTAAGACAGATATAATAGGGACTTTTCTCCCTCCTTCTCATCCCCATCCCTATCAAAAGGATCTCATTATAAAGGCAATCCTACTTATAAAACAACATTGGGAAATGTAGATAATATTAAAAAAAATTATAGAGTCACAGAGCTAGAAATAACTTCAGAAGTCATTTAGTCCAACCCCTTAATTTTACAGATAAGGAAACTATCAGGGCCCAAGGAGGTTGGGTGACTTGCTCAAAGAATTTATTTCCAGAGCATTCTATCAATTGGTCAAAATGTTATATTTCTGAAAGCTAAAATGTGTCAATTTCTAATATAAACATATAAAACTTATTGAAATGAAATGAAACCATTTAATAGATAAAAAATAGATGGACTACTTCTGTGATTTCAGCACACATACAACTATTTTCAGATTTTTATAATTAATCAGTAACTGATAGTTGAGGATTATTCACCTCTCCCCTGCACCCCCTTAATAACCAAATAAACCCTCACAACTACCTACGTATTCTTTTCACTTAAAGTCTCGGCCATTTGTGCATATTTGTTTATTCATATTTTTGTATTTACATATAGAATGTGATGGATGGGGACAGGGAGAAGGAAACAGAAATGGGATATATCTAAGAAGAGTATTAAGAAGAGAAGAGAAACAATCTAGTCAATCAGTGAATATTTTCATTTACTATGTGCCATAAAATGTGCTAAGGATTGGAAATATAAGTAACAGAAAAATAAAGTCCCTGGTCTTCAAAGATTTCACCTTCTAATAGAATAATATGCAAACAACTATGTATATACAAAGTATATACAGAGCAAAAAGAAGATAGTCTCAGAAGAAAAGGTTTCCTGCAGAAGGTAATATATTAATTGATTCTTGAAGGAAATCAGAGAAGCTGGTAAGCAGAGATGGGGAAGTAAAGCATTCCAGGCCAGTAGAACAGCCATTTAAAAGGCACAAATTTGGGAGTTGGAGCATTATGCAAAAAGGCAGGTTTTGCTGGTTTATAAGTATATTGATAGAGTGGCCAGAGAAATGAATAGAGGCTATTGCAATAGTCCAGATATGAGATAACAAAAGACTTGCACCACAGTGAGTAGAGAGAAGAGGACATATACATAAAACAATGTGAAGTGAGAAGTAGTAAGACCAAACTTGGTAATTATTTGGATATGTGGAATACAAGAAGAGGGTCAAGGACAACACTCCATAAGAGCTTGAGTGACTAAAGGGTGGTGATGTCCTTGACAATAATGGAGAAGGTTCAGAAGAGGGAAAGGTTTATAGGGAAAGAAAATGAGGTTAAATTTGAAATGCATACAGGACATCTAGTGTGAGATGTGAAAATGCAGTTGTTGATACAAAACTAGAGTTCAAAAGAGATTACTGTCGAATACATAAATCTGGGAATCACTTACACAAAGATAAAAAGTGAATCCATGAGAGCTAATGAAACCACAAAAAAGAAAGAAGAAAAGAAGCTCCAGAAAAGAGCTTTGGAGCACACAAAGTTAGTGGGCATGATTTTAATGAAGAGACAAAAAAGGATACTGAAAAACAGTAGTCAGGCATACAGTAGGAAGAGAATAAGGAGAGAACAGTGTCACAAAAACCTAGAAAAGATTAGGTTTAGAGTAGTGTCTTAAAAACTTAGAAGGGAAAGAATTCAGAAGAAGAGAGTGATCAAAAGTTTCAAAGGTTTAAAAAAAAAAGTCAAAGATATTTGAAGATTGAAAAGATTTAGTGGTTAAGAGATCACTTAAAAGCAGAGAGGTGGTACAATGGATAGAACACCAGCTGCAGAGTCAGGAGGGCCTAAATACAAATAAGCCTCAGACTTTTATTATATGTATGATCCTGGACAAGTCATTCAACCCCTATTTTCCAGAAAGGGAGAGACAGACAGACAGACATCATTGGTGATTTAAGGAGATTAGTTTCAGTTAAATGAGAAGCTTGAAAACCAGGTAACAGAGGGTTTAGAAAAAAATGAAAGGAGAGGAAATGAGGGTAAATTGTCTTCTCAAGAAATTTAGTCAAAAAGATGAGTATGTACAGGATGATAACCTTTTGGGATGGTAAGACCAAGTGAGAGTATTTTAAGGATAGGGAGACAGGTATATTTACAGGCATCATGAAAGTAGCGAATAGACACAAAAAGATCAAAAAGTGGATGGCAGAAGAAGGGTTATACTGAAAAAGACAGAATGGAATGAAATAAAAAGTTCATATAAAGGGGATTTGCATTGGCAAGGAAAAGGGTTATCTCTTTACAAAAAGAAGGCATAAAAGAAGAGTATTTAGGAGAGAAAATGTTCTTGGGTGAAGGTAAAATATTTTTAATTCTATATAAGAAAGGATGTGACTAGCTATAAGAATGTGTACAGATAGAGTAAAAAGATCCCATTTTCCCCCAAGGCTACCCTGAAATCCTCTGATCCTTTTTCCTATTCAGAAGCATTCCTGATTAGGTAAGATTTATATTGTATCTTCAATAATTTCTTCTCCTATTTCCAGTATCCTCTTAATTACTTTTAAGACAGCATTGTATTCCTCATCCAATGTAACAAACTAACAAAATAAATAAATAAATAAATGAACCACCCAATCTTTGGAAACGTTTGTACCAATGAAATACCTCCAACTGGAATCCTGTATTATGGAAATGAAAAATTAACATTTTAGAGAAATTAGAAAATAACTGTACCTGGTTATTGGTTGTCATTATTAGCGTTCTAGTAGGAGCTGACTGAGGTTTACCACTTGGCATTGGCAATGCTGTAGGTAAACTGGCCATAAGCTGAGATGGTGCTTGCAGACTAAATTGGTAAACATTAGGAGTTGTGCAAGGTGGTGTATCAGAATCCTTTTTTGTAGAGAAAAATTAGAAAAGAAAAGCAGCTTCGTAAAAGGAATATTAGCTTATTTTCCAAAAGAAAAAAGTAACAACAAACAAAATCACTTATGCTAATGAAAGTTAATGAGTTTGATATTTTTGTCAGTTTGAAACCCAAGTCACAAAGATGCATGTACTTTCTATGAAGCAATTTCAAAACTTGATTCAATTAGAATAAAAAATATTGAAGAAACAAAATTAATAATATAATGCAAGTCTTTATTGATGTCTCTTTCCCTACTGCAAAAGCATCTTTAAATTTAATATTTAAGAATTTGAATTTTTGTATGATTTTCTTTTAAAGCAGTATACATGATATTAACAAGAATCATGTCTCCCACATATTAAGTACATGGATAAAGAAAGGGTTACATATAATAATGAATCAGAATTAAGTCTTTATGACAATTTTAATGAAAACATTTATATAGAATTTTAGCACTAAAATTCTTATGTAAAAATGCCAACTTTCAGACAGATTTTAACATTTACCACTAAATACACTATTGCAATGTGTTAAAAAAAATATCTTAAAAAGAAGGTATTATCACACTATTAATGGGTGCTTTACAATGACCACAAACCACAAAATATTCCATACTTACAATATCACTTCCAGAAAGTGAAGATACAGAAGAAGCAGATGAACCAGAAGAAAGAGGTTGGGTGCTAGACAAAGGCAAAGTCAAACGCTGGCTAAAAGGTGATTCTGTGTCTCTGCTTTGAGGCTGATCCCCATTACATGGAGTTATCTGCTCTTTTATCTTTATTCTATTATCTGTTAAGGCAAAAAAAAAATTAGAGGAAAAAAAGTTCCTCAAACCATCTAGATTGTGTAGTTTTTATTAAGCATTTTGTAAAAACGAGCACAATAGTTTCTTAGTTGTTAAGTACAAATGAGAAAATGTTATATTGGAAAACTATAAGAGTTATCATAAACATAATTATCTTTCTTACCAAGTTCAGGTGACAGATTAATTTTGTTTCCCCATTTTTCTTTGATCCATCCTCTATAGTCAATCACTTCCTGTGTTACTTTGATGATTCTACCTAGTGTACTTTTAAAAAAAAGTTTGAAGATTACTGTAAAAATTTCTGAAAATCATCTTATATTCTTCCAACTAACTAGCTAATCTAAATAATATTTCTCAACATGACAACTTGCTAAGTCAAAGGCAATCATAAAGAAGCTAACATTTTATAAAATTTCCTTCATTTCTATTATTAAATAAAAATTCTGTTTACATTTCAGATACTGGATGCTGCTGTAAGTTTAATTCCTCTTAAGAGATCATATTATGGAAGCTGTGCTCAACAAGTTCCTTATTTGCACACTAGCCCTCTACTCTTCAGGCCTAGAGCTAGCTCCTCAATTTCTCCTACAAAGGAAAATTCTTTAATTAACTCAAAATCCTATATGCTGTGGACATTAACACCAAAATTCAAATTTTGTGTGGATAAAACTATTTCTCATCAGGGGACTCCATACACTGTAAAATGCCATATATCCAATAAACATTTAAGTACCAGAATTTTGCCTATCTCTTTCTGATAACTTTGGTAAAACAATCATTTTCAACAGATAAAATTATGAGTGAGAGCCACTAAAAATTGCTTTACATATTAAGCAGAACAGACTATGTGAAGTACAACATGAGATATGAGTCCACATAGGTTGTTCCAAGCATATGAAAATAGAATATTCTAAAATTGTATTTATAAAGTTGGTTATTTGGAATAACGTCATAGAAATATAAGTGGTGGTTAAGTTTTTTAAGATTAATTCAACCCAAAATATAACCTAAAATGCTCATTTCAACTATATATTCAACTATAATTATTAGTGTATTTTATGGCAAAATACATTCTAGGTTTCAGCATGACTTCATTCTCTTCTTCCTCTTAAATAGCTTGAGGGGAAGAAGATCTTTTTGGGGAGAAGAGAGGGTATAAAGGGTAAGATTAGCATGTTGCTAATTCTCTATTCTTCATTAAGACAATTCTCTAAGTCAAACGTTCTCAAAGAGTGGTTAAGTGATCCTTTCTGGGAGTCCTCAAGCTCAAAACTAATTTCAAATTAATATGAGAATGTTTTAATTCTTTTAATATGAATATCAATAGATATAATTTACATAAACAAAAGTTTTTTGAAACCCACAAGTTTTAAAAGTGCAAAAGGGTTTTGAAATCAAAAAATTTGAGAATTGCTCTAAGCCAAGTAGTTTTCATATATTTTAAACTAAAGAACAAAAAAGGAGCTGACTCAGAAGAGGTATGAGAAGGACTCCAGTTACTCTGGTAATCTCCCCCCCTTCATATGTTCAATTGCCATACAGGTTGAATTTTAATAAACTGGCAGACTTCCTGTAGAAATAACAAAATCTAAGAAATCATTAGCTATAAATTATTCAGGTCTGGATTAAAATTGGAAAGGGGAAAAGCAGGATCACTTGAAGAAAAGAATTAAAGTAAATGCTAGTTCTGCTAACATCTTTAGATTTTGCATCTTCTAGATCATTAGACATAATATATCTTTTCAAATGGTTACTCCTTATAATCACTTTCCAATAAAATTTAACAGCCAGAAAACAATTTATAATCAAAGAAATTCTTTTACTAGTGTTTTCCAAATATCAGTAAGGAATATAACACCTCCATAATGATAGATAACTGAATATATAATTCCAGAAAATTCCAAAACCAAAAGAGACCATATTACCTTTCAGAATCTCTGTTTGGGTATGATCTTGCTAATGGTGACACTGCATGGCTAAGAACAATGTAGGCATAGTCAAAAACTTGCTTCACTTGCATGGCACCATATGAACTTCTGCCAACATCATTCCCTATAATAAGATGAACAGTTACAAAAATCTACAATGCATTTAAAGACCAATTATGCAGATGATTTTTTTGTATCTACTTTTATAAAAGGACTGGACCTTGATTTTCCAGCCAAAACTTGGTCCCCAATAGTAGGATATGATACATACAACAGGACATTAGTGGGGAAAGAGGTAGCTAATATTCTAATATTAATAATAACTCTAATATTAATCTAAATTTAAATACAAATGATTGTTAGGTTGCTTTATGACTCTCTCCTACCATAAAAATGAATGACAGAGTTTTTCATAAAGTTTTTATATATTTACCAAAGTGGCATTTCCTAAACAAATAATTTATATTCAACCATTAAGACAAAATTGACATACTATGATAGCTAAAATACTTTAATATACTTAGAGCTAGAACCTAAACTTAAAATGAATTATACACTGCAAAGCAAATTATACACTGACAGAATTTAACACGTATTTAATTTTAGGCACTTAAGTCTAAGCTTTGATCCGACAAGTCAGGCACATTTTATTTTAAACCAGTCACTTAACTGATAAAATCATTTTATTTTACAAAAGTAATATGCCATAACTAACATATAATCTTCACAACTCAGAGGAAAGGGAAGCATAGGGTAAGGAATTTGTCTTACATTATTTTCCTGGTTATGATTACCACTATTTGGAAATTTTTAACAACTAGAAACCTTTACAACTTTCAGTATTCATATTATTTCACAGTTAAATAATGACTGTGAATTTTAAAATAGTAAAATGCTATTCCTCTTTATAGAATGATTTCTTGCTCAGACTCAGGGAAAATGAGAACATTTAGTGATTTTTATTTAGTCTTACCAGGCAGTAGAGGATCTTCAATGCACAACATGGATGGTCTATATCCATTGGTCATGGCTTTCATGATTTCTTCTTTGGCGATATAGGCACCTCCATTTTTAATTCTAATACCAGTCTTCAAGTAATTAAAATTTCTTCCATACAGTTCAAAAAATTCTACTAGAAGCATTCCAAGGTTTTCATCAGCTCTTCTGGCATCAATTCTGGGATGCAACTGCAAAAGAAACACATTTCCATTTTGCACAGATCTGAATGAACCTTCTAAATATGATATAATCATCAACTCTTTGTTGTCTAGGTATCCTTTAAGATTCACATCCCTTATTGGCCAGCATTTCTTTCACAATTGCTAGCTGGTATTTAGTATGATCATAAGGCCGGGAAAGAATTTGAAACACTTTCTGAATCAAAGCTTTTATTTAGCATAATTATGGTGCAAAATGGCATATTTTAACTATTTTCAAATTGGTCGACTTGTAGTTTATAAGGTAACTAAAATTTATTCACAATATTGCCTTAAATAGAATTAATCTATTCCTAGGTCTTGCTAGAGAACAGTTTACTACCCTGAACCTTGGTTAAAAATAAGTTCCACTTCTTGTTATGTGTATTAAATTGGGCAAGGCATTTCTGGGCCTCATTTCCTTATCTATTAAATGAGTCTATTGGACCCTTCTAACAATAAATTTATGATCTTGTGTATTAGCCTGGATTCTAGACAGTCCAAGTTTAATATTGTTGATTATTCTGAAGTAATGCCAAGAGAGGGCAGCACCAGAATGAATAATTAACATTTTACATAAAACAGACAATCAACAGGCCAAATATGTAATAATAATTAATAAGCATATTTCCACTATTCAAACAAATTAGTATGTGATTCAGATCACCACTGCTTAGTCACCTTACATTTTGCTTTAAAGAGAAAAGTTCAGTTTATACTAAACCTAAACAAACAGCTGGCAACCAAGAAGAGAGAGAGAAGGAAGAAATGTTTCTAATAGCTGCTTTTCCTGAAAAAAAGCTTAATGTATCCTTCTTACACTGTCTCCAACACAGCAGTAAGAGATGCCAAAATCTATTACATTTAAAAACTAGATCCTTACCTAAAGCAATAATTTTCAATTAAATAACTATATATAAATTGCTTCTCCACAGGGCATTGTAATAGGTTCTCTCAATATAAAGAGGATAAATGTTCTAGTATGTAGACCACAACAACAGAGGGAATCAGCTTTACAAAATCCTAAAGCAATTGGGCTAAATAGACTAAGGACAAGAATTCAGGGAAATTAATCAGAACTATGTGATCCACAAAATTTTCTTCAGAAATAATTGCAAATAGAAATCAATATTCCATAATATACTGTTTACAAATATTTGATGTGGGAAAAGTTAAATAGTTCTAATCCAACCTCTTCCAAAGAATAATGTGAAACATACAATCTTTATCAGATATTAAAATAGAATGTAAAATAATATTTTCATCTCCTGATTTTAAAATAGAGTAGGAAAGAAAAATTATAGACCACCCACAAAGCTATGGTGGCAATCCAGTTATGATATGATGGTTACTGTCAAGACAGATGAGTCTAAGATATTAAAAACAGTAATCACAAAAGAGTTTACAAGTAAAAATAAGACTTCATAACTCTCAGATTGGCTAAGATGACAGGAAAAAGTAATAACAAATGTCGAAACTGGGACATTAATACTGAAAAATCAGATGATGGAATTATGAAATGATCCAACCATTCTGGAGAGCAATTTGGAACTATGCCCAAAGGGCTATAAAATTGCGCATACTCCTTGATACAGCGGTATCTCTATTGGATCTATATCCCAAAAAGATCATAAAAGAGGGAAAAGGACCCACATGTGCAAAAATGTTTGTAGCAACTCTTTTTGTAGTGGCAAGGAACTGGAAATGGAGTGGATAATTGACATTTGGGGAATAGCTGAATAAGTTATTAGTATGTGAATGTAAGGGAATATTACTATTCTATAAGAAATAATGAGCAGGCTGATTTCAGAAAAGCCTGGAAAGACTTATATGAACTGATGCTGAGTGTAGTGAGCAAAACAGAGAACATTGTATATAATTAAAATAAGATTATGTAATGATCAATTGTGATGGATATTTCCACAAAAACTTCAACAATATTTCAAGGCAATTCCAATACACTATTTCCAATAGGAAAATGCCATCTGCATCCAGAGAGAATTATGGAGACTGAATGTGGATCAAAGCATAGCATTTTCACCTTTTTTGTTATTATTGGTTTTTGCATGGTTGTTTTTCCCCCCATGGGTTTTTCCCTTTTGATCTGATTTTTTCTTGCACAAAAGGATAAATATAGAAATACGTTTAAAAAATTGCACATTAAAAAAAAGTAGAGGTAGAAAAACATTAGTTTTGAATGCAGAATAATACAATTTAGAGCTAAATTAAGAGATCATCTAGTTCAAATCCCTCATTTTGTAATAAGAAAAAGGAGGAAATTTTAAGATCATAAGAGTAAATAGCAAAGCTGGAATCTGAACCCAGGTCTTCTTACATTACATAATAATTTTATCCATCATACCAGGCTGTCTCAATGTTTTGGTAAGCTCAAGGTGACAAAAGAATACCCAAGTGGAGATGATGTAAATATGAAACTAGAAAGCAAGACAAAAGTTAAGGGAGTCAAATATCACTTCTGTGTTGTTGAAGCCATCAGAGAGAAAATGTCATCTACCAGAGTGAATGAGAAAATAATCACTAAAGAGGACCATTTTAATTATGACCCAAACAAGTCAGAATCAAAGATTTTCCAAAAAGAAAAAAATTACATATCCATTCATAAAATTACATATCCATTCATTCTTTGAGAGCAACAGTTTCCTCATCTGTAAAATGAGATAGATTAGATACACTCTAAGATTCTTTCTAATTTTAAGTAATATTCTTCACAAGACCATTAAACTTCTGTAAATCATTGTCTAAGTTACAATATTAAATAATACTGGTTTCATTATAGTTGACGATATATGCATGTATATATGAATGTGTGTATATGTATATCCATATACATATAAATGGAATTAAGGCTATTTTAAGATAAGAAAACTTTCTTTACATTATCAGCTCTCAGAACAGTGTTTTTAGCATATAGTAGATGCATCTAAGGACTGTCTACCACATTATCACAGTAATGACACAGTAAAGACACAACAAATAATTTTCCTATGCTCCTTCTAAAAACTGAGATTATATTTTATTCTGAGGAGCAGATATCTGGAGTCAGGAGACCTGAATTCAAATCCATTCTCTCTTGTGAGCCTGGATAAGGAGTCTGACCCCAGAGTTGCCTCATTTATAAAATGAGATTATCAATCATGTGGGAGCTAAACCCTCCCTCCAGCTCTAGATCTGGACATGATCCTATAATTTTGATAGGCTTAGATCACAACACTTATGTCTCAAAAACACATGCCAGATTTTCTAGCTCTCCCATCTTTGCAGAAAATGAGGACCGGAGTGGCTCAGAGACTTGTCCAAGATTACCTCAGTTCTTAAATGCCTTTTCCAATATACAACACTGAGTTCTACACATTGTGTGACTCTACAACTCAAAGAGATATATTAAATAAATTATTAGAGTGAACTATTTGTAAGTAGTAATATCTTGCCTAAACATATTAATAAATGCTTTATCTTACCTAACTAACCTGGAAAAGTGCTTAACGAAAATAAGAAAAGGAAAATATATTCAAGTTAGCCGACTTTTTTCAAGAACAAAATACCAGAATGTTAGATGAAACAAAGTTCTTTTAATGAAAAAGGCTATTCAAGTTCTCTGCCAAGAAAGAATAAGTGTATCATCTTTTAAATTATAACCATATTCTATGTTAAGTAAAGATTTTCAAAATCAACCTAGTAGAATATAAGCACTTGAGGGAAGGAATTGTTTTATTTTTTATCTTTATAAAAAGCCCCGGCAGATAGTACAAAAGGTGACAAAGGCTAATTAAATGAAGCAACAGAAAATCATTTAGAAAAAAAGATGTATAATGAACAGCATAGTAAAATCCTTTTTATTATAGAAAGAAGGGGAAATATCTTTCCACATTTGCAGGAATTTATATCCTATATGTATCACTTGGCTCCATCTAACTAAAGCTTCAAGTGAGTTGAGGTGGACCAAGAACTAAAGTAAGGACAATCCTCCCAACTACTTTAGGCACTAGACTAAGGAATGTTCCACTAGGTGTTTCCAATAGAAACAGAATGAAATGTTACTCAGTATAAGCAAAACTTACATTTTTATACACAAAGTTTCAGGTTTATTTATACAAAGTGACCTTTTATGTTCCATATGTTCCAAAACAAAATAAGAATAAGGAGATACTGAGGGATTTTATCTTCTTATGAAACAAAATAAAGTGTAACTAAAACATAAAATACCTATTAATTTATCTTTTAAAATTGATCAGGGAGAAATTACTTACCTGTAGAAAGCTAATGGCCATTAAAATTAGGCTATAAGAGCTAATTCCACCTGTAAAAACTTCATTCAGGTCCCTCTGCAAGAGGAACTGTTTTAATACTAAAATCAAGTAAGGCAGCAATGAATATTTCTGTAAATAAAAGAAAACAGATGCACTATAGTTAATATATTTTTAAACAAATTCTACATTATCTTAATAGAAAAATAAAGGAGAGTGTTACAACCTCCAAGTGGATTACATAAAGGCTTTAGGAGCTGTCCTAGGTATCTAGATAACTGAAAATTGCCTTTCACCAGATGCGATGGTAAAGTAAAAGTTTTGCAATTTCTATTTGAGTTTTGTCTTGCCATGAGAGGAGAACGGGGCAAGGAAGGTAGCTTTAAACATCCTTTAATAAAAAGGCATCCTTTGAAGAAATAAGTTCACCTTTCTTCCTGAAATGAAACCTAGTTCTAGAGCTATATCTTTCTTCTTCTAGTTCTTAAAAAGTGATATCTGTTTAAAGGAATATACTAGAGAATTAAAGATTTTTCCCAACCCAACCAATGTGATTCACTTTCTCCCCAACCCTATAAAAAAGTTATAATTTAAAATAGTATGGAGGCTGAATTTCAGGATCTTCAATAAGGTTTGCTTCTACTTCATCTTTTCATTAATTTTTATTGTAAATTAATCAAAGACTTGTATTTTAACATAAAAATAAAAGATTGAGAAAAAACTGCCATCTTATATAATTTTTAAAAATATACATACACAGGTACTAAAATATAGAAACAAATTTTATGTCCTGTACTTTTTGTGTTCTGTATATTTTAAATACACATGCAAATATATGCATGTATGTTTGTATATGTATGTATACATAAATACATATACATATATATAATACATATGAGAAGAAAACTGAAAGCACTGTAATAAATATGTATAGTCAAGAAAAACAAAAGTCTATAGTAAAATAGCTTCACTTAAAATGAATTCATCTCTTTAGAAGCAAATGCTCTACAGCATCCTAACTTTGGATATCTTTCTCAGAAACAGCCATGGTGACATTTTCCCAGGGCTTCTTAAACTTCTTCCATTCACAAAACCTTTTTGCCTCAGAAATTTTTACATGACCCCCAGGTATAAAGGTAATAAAACAGGTATAAAAATCAAGCATTTAATGATATGAAATCATGATTTCTGAACCCCCAACCTTCAGTCACAAGATTCCCCCATGGGGTCAAGAACCACAGTTTAAGAACCTAGGCATCATCCAATGTTAATCTGTGATTTATATGGTGAAACCAGTTAAATGGATGATCTGTCCATTTTCATTCTCTGTTAATATCTTTATTTTTGTATGCAATCTAAATACTTAAAAGATTGGTTTATAGTTCTAAAGTTTAACCCCTTAATTAGTAAACAACAATTTTTCTACTACAAAGATTTTATTACAGAGTACTAATATTGAATTTATTGGTGATATACAGTTCTAGTCACTGAAAAAAAAAAGCTAGGAGCATTAGCATTCAAGGGGGTAAAGACAGGTTCACACACTTTAAAAAAATACCAAATATATTTAATATTGACAGTTTAAGCATCAACAAGTTAACATTTAGTCTGATTCATTCAGGTACCTTTTTTTCAAAACAGATATACTTCAAATTTGAATACAAAGTAAGCCACATTTTTTCCAACTTGCTTTTTATTAAAAATTGCCTGCATTCTCAAAAAAAAAAATCTCATAGAAATGAAGTTGAAAACCTCTGGATGAAAAAAAGATCAAAATGGTAGTAGCTAACCTAGTAATATAATATGACTAAGTGATCATTGATCATTGTGGTACCAACACTTCCTAGTTGTTGCTTCTAATCTATCAACTATTTCCTTCATACAGCATTCCATTTTTCACCTCCATGCCTTTCCTCAAGCAATCCCCTCACATCTAGAATGTATTTTTTCCCCTTAATTCTGCTTCTAATAATCCTTAGCTTTTCTCAAAGCAAAGCTAAGATTCAGAAACCACCTTCTACATTAGACTATTTCTGATCCCCAGGTTGCTACTATGTTTTACCTCTTAAAATTTGTTTGCATTACTTCTCTCTCTAAACTCTTACTAAATGTAAGATCCCAGGAAAATGTAAGGTTCAATTTTCTGAACATTTATTTATATTTTTATCCCAACATTTTCACTACAAGACAAGGAAATAAATTATACAATCACATGAGTCTTGTCCACTATCACCTTGGTTAAGGAACAGCAACTCATTCCAAATTAGAAAATGGGTAGTAATATTAATGGTAACTAAATTTAACACTTTTCCTTCTTCATCAACAATTCCTGCTGTTCCTGAAAAATATACCTTAGAAAACAAAGGCTCTAAATAAAAGCAATTGTTGTTCCTATGATATTTCTTTATGAAGAACTCATTGTTTATATTACTAAAGGGGTCCTTAAAGAGTCAGAGTAAAGCTAATAAAAAAGAGACTACCAGAAAGAATTTAGTGATATGCAACTAATTAAAAGTTGGCCAATATGTTTATTATTTCCATTAAATTTCAGATTAAGGATGACCCAGATGAAAAGAAATCATTCAGGCCCAAAGAAGCAAATAATTTGCTCTTGATTTAGATATGTATATCCCATCTTAACATAAGATTCTAAGCTATAAAGGCAGTAAATACATTTTTTACAATAAATAGTATAATACCTTCACTTGTTTATTGTGTACCTGGCTATGCAATGCACAGTGTTAGATGTTGGGAGAGACAGATTTTTAAAAGCACAGATCCTACTTGCATGGAGTTTAAAATTTAGTAAAAGGAAACATTTGGACACAGATTCATACATTATAATATAAACCGAATCAGTTAAGGAAAATACTTGATAGACATAATAAAGAGGGGAGGTGTAAACTCCCAAGAATAAATGTTGATTCCATATATCTTTACACCTCATCAACTGTCCTTACTGTTTCTATCTTTTAATCTTTGCTGTAATGAGAACTAAATATTTTATATTCTAAGAAGAAAATAATGCCCAATGAAGAAGCTTCTAAAATTGCACTAGAGATCACATTTTGCTAAAAAGAGAGGTGGACAAACAGACAGAAACAGAGAGGGACAATGAAAAGGAAAGGAAAGAGTGTAGAGAGAAAAGCAAAGGTAAAGAGAAGAGGGAAAGACAGAGGAATGTAAAGGAGGAGGAAAAGGAAGAGAGAGGGGCACATGAAAAAAAATCAAGACAATAATAGAAAGAGGAATAATGTGAGACATATTGGCCAATAATTATTTAAAGTTGTAAATGTGTACAAGTAAATATTTGGAAGTGTCTTATTTATGTAATGATAAATTTATTTTAAGATTTACTGTTCTGCTATGCCCAAGGGACTATAAAACTGTGTATTCCCTTTGATCCAGCAATTTCACTATTAAGTCTGTATCCCAAAAGGATCATAAAAAAGGAAAAGGCCTACAAGTGCAAAAAAAAAAAAAATTGTAACAGTGGTTTTTTTTTTTTTTTTTTTTTTTTTTTGTGGTGGCAAAGAATTGGAAAATGATTGGATACCCATTAGTTAGGGGACGGCTGAATAAGTTATGGTATATGAATGTAATGGGATATTATTGTTCTATAAGAAATGATGAGCAGACTGATATCAGAAAAGCCTGGAAAGACTTACATAAATAAATTGATGTTAAGTGAAGTGAGAAGAACTAGAAAAGAACACTGTACACAGTAACAGCAAGACTATATGATGATATATTTATAAAAATTCAAGCCATTCTCCAATCAATAAATGGTCAAAGGATATGAACAGACAATTTTCAGAAGATGAAATTAAAACTATTTATAGTCATATGAAAAGGTGCTCCAAATCACTATTGATCAGAGAAATGCAAATCAAGACAACCCTGAGATACCACTTCACACCTGTCAGATTGGCTAAAATGACAGGAAAAGTTAATGATGAATGTTGGAGGGGTTGTGGGAAGGCTGGGACACTGATGCATTGTTGGTGGAGCTGTGAACGGATACAGCCATTCTGGAGAACAATTTGGAGCTATGCTCAAAAAGTTATCAAACTGTGCATACCCTTTGACCCAGCAGCATTTCTATTGGGCTTATATCCCAAAGAAATCATAAAGGAAGGAAAAGGCCCCACATGTGCAAGAATGTTTGTGGCAGCCCTTTTTGTAGTGGCTAGAAACTGGAAATTGAATAGATGCCCTTCAATTGGAGAATGGCTGAATAAATTATGGTATATGAATGTTATGGAATATTATTGTTCTGTAAGAAATGACCAGCAAGATGATTTCAGAGAGGCCTGGAGAGACTTACATGAACTGATGCTGAGTGAAATGAGCAGAACCAGGAGATCATTATACACGGCAACAACAGTACTATATGACGATCAATTCTGATGGACATGGCTCTCTTCAACAATGAAATGTTTCAAACCACCTCCAATTGTTCACTGAAGAGAGCCATATACACCCAGAGAGAGGGATGCGAAATGTGGACCACAACATAACATTCTCATACTCCTTGATTGATGTTTGCTTACATTGTGTTTCCTTTATCTCATATATCGTTCGTGTAGATAAGATTTTTCTTGCACACCAATGATAAGTTTGGAAATATGTATACATATATTCGATTTGCCAATATTTTAACATAATTAACATGTAGTGGATATCCTGCCATCTAGGGGAGGGGTGGGGAGTTGGGGGGAAAAATTTGTAACGGAAAACTATGTAAGGGTTATTGTTGAAGAATTACCCACACATATGTTATTCAAATAAAATAAAAATTTAAAAAAAAAAAAAAAAAAAAAAAGACTATATGATGATAAACTATGATAGACTTGGCTCTTTTCAGCAATATATTGATTCAAGACAATTCCAATAGACAAGAGATAGAAAATTCTATCTACATCCAGAGAGAGAACTATGGGAAATGAATGTTGATCAAGCATATTTTCACTTCTTTTTTGTTTGCTTTTTCTTTCTCAAGGTTTTCCCCTTGTGTTCTAATTTTTCTTTCACAAAATGATTAATATGGAAATATGCTTAAAATGCTTGTGCATGCATAACTTATATCAGAATGATTGCTATCTTGGAGAGGGGGTAGGTAAGGGAGGGAGGGAGAAAAAAATGGAACTCACAATCTTACAAAAATAAATCTTGAAAACTAAAAATAAGTAAATAGGTTAATTAAAAAAAAAAAAAAAAAACAAACCTTACTATTCTGTCAAACTCCATAGCCCAGCTAAGTTAGCTAACTTACCACATCAGTAATATGGATCAATTCCTCCTACCTCTTGGCCATATTAGGACCATAAATCAGGAGAAAAAATAAGATGGAATTTATAGAACTGGGATTCATCTACATAAAGATAATAAACAAGCCCATGGAGGTTGATGAAGCCATTAAGTGAGAGAATATGGATAAAAAAGAAGAAAAAGATTCTTGGACAGAGTGCCTTGGAGAAAACTCAGATTTGGGGCATAGGAAATAGATGATAAAGCAGCAAAGAAGACTGAGAAAGAAAAAGGACGCTTTTTTAGTTCTAACTTGAAATGGTATCAAATAGGTGCCAGTTCAATATAAAATACTCAAATGCTTGATGACAATAAATGTGTCTCTATAAACCAAATTGGGGAAAATGAAAAGGAATAGACAAATGGCAAGAAAAGAAAAGTTGTAAATTTCATAGGCCAACTGAAATTCTCATGAATTTAAACATTTTATAAAGCTACAGATGAATCTGGTACTTTAGGGTTGCAGCCAAAAATATCATAAACAGCAAAGTGCAACATAATCCTCAACAACAAAGACATTCAATGAATTGTCAGACTTTCAGGATATTGTTGCAAAAGGACTTTCAACTTAATAGAAAATCTGACATACAAGATACAAGGGAAATATAAAATAAATATTAAAGACTACAAGAAACTCAATAAGGACAAATTATTTACTTTATATAAACTCTATGTTTAAAATTGTCATTAGTAATTGGATAGTTTGAAAGAAAGATTAGGGTAGAGTCAAGTATAATGTAATTCTAGAAAGCAAAAAAAAAGGTAATTATCTCATTACAAATGAAGTGCAAGAGGAAGAACACATTAATATAGAGAAATAAGAGGAAGCAGACTTATGGAACTTTACTCTCATCAGGAATGACTTAAAGAGGGAACAATACATATATATTTAGAAGGATATAAAAGTCTTCTAAATTAAGAAAGAAATAAGAATGTAAAGTGATAAGGAGATGTGAGAGCATAAGGGAGGGATTTTTAGGCAAAATCCTACTCACATAAAATCTGGGTTAAAGAGAGAACAAAATACACATGTAGAAGGGAATAAAAGTCTTCTAATTTCATACAGAAATAAGAAGGTTGAAGGAATAAGGTATGGAGGGAGGGCATAGAAGGGATGTGTAGATTAATAGCAATGGGGTAAAGAGAGAACATATATATTTGGAAGTCTAGAAAAGTTATCTCTATTCAGGGGATAAGCTCTCAGGAGAGGATAAGGGAGGAATTTGTAATAGGGGGGTAAGTTAAGTAATAGGAGGGCAAAGTAATGGATAGAAATAAAGTTGAAGAATTAGAAAGAATAGTGAGTAAAGGAGGAAGGAAGAAAATAAACAATTACAGTTTAATGTCAATTTTATGAATTCACCTATAAAATGAACCAAGAGTAGATTTAAAATCTGAACTCACTGCTTTCAGGAAATATAAAAATGAGAGATATATACAAAAATAAAGATCTAGAGTAAAATTTATTATGTAAAAACAAAGCAGATGTAGCAATCATGATCTCAGATAAAGTTAAAGATTTAAATAGATTTAATCAAAAGAGAAAAACAGGGAAACTATACTATATATTAGCTACATTAATCAATATTATTTTAGATTATTTAAAATAACTAGTCAGTTAAAATAACAGTCAGTCAGGCTGGAATGCTGCTGTGGTATAAGAAATGATGCATTTGTGGATTTAGGAAAATATGGAAAGACCTGGATTTATGAAGAAAGATGCTAGTCACCTTCAAAGAAACAGAGGAAAACTGGAAATAAGCATAGTATGTTTTTCATATATGTGTATGAATATATATGTGTATGATTATAGATGTGTATGTATGTGTATCCATATTTAACTGTAGCATTCTTGGCCTGAGGGTGGGAAGGGAGGAAGAGATGGAGAGGTTAGCAAAGGGGAAAAAAATTAAGCAAAAAATACACAGCAGAGAATAAAAGAAAACCTACAATGAAGTAAAGAAAAAGATGGACAGCTTAGTATTTATTATATAGGCTTTCTTGAAATAGAAATTTATTGCTTTTGTTTTGAATCTCTCATGCTCTGCTGTGCACATGGCAACTTTTATTTTCTTATTTTGTATTTAAGATTTTTAAAAATTGAAGAAAACAAATTAAGCAACAGTTGCTCAATTAAAAAGAATGTAAATAATCGGAGAACTTCAAAGCAGAAAACAACCAGAAAGATTGATTCACTCCCAGATATTCCCAATAAGATATTATCTACTCACTGACAGGTAGAACTGGGGTTCTCAAAAATAAATTATTCACTCCCAGATATTCCCAACAAGACATCGTCTAGTCTCTAACAGGTAGAATTGGGGCTCTAAAAAATAAATTATATTCATTTATAAATCAGTGCTTACTTTGGCTGCCTTCTCTCTCCACTTGGCAAGAAAATGAAGGGTTTGCTAGATGAAGCAGTTTCTAGGTTCTTTCAGTCTCAGTTTAATTACTGGTTAACAATAGTTAAACTTCCATAGGAAATGGTGGGTCATTTTCTACACATTATCATTTAATACATTTCTCATTTTAGGGAATGAACACTTTGCTTAAATAAGCTCCAAACAGGCCAAACTAAATGCTATGTCTTCTCATTTTGATAGTCTAATTTAGGATTGATTTTAAAGTCAAATCTGTTATGTAACTATACAAAGACAGCTGAATAAGGGAATGATTCCCACATTAGTATTTAGTATTCTTGTCTACTAAAATGTAATTAATTTCATGTTTTTGATGCTAAGCACTTTCCATATCTAGTTCCAATTCTTTTCTCAAAGGAAATATTCATGATATACAAGAGTGAATACAGAAAGTACTTTGCCTCTTGTTTCTTATTTTGACTCATGCTTTCCAACAAATTTTTCTATTTTTCCCTAATCTCAATATAACATAGAAGTCCCCAAAATAGGGGCAGCTAGGTGATGCAGTGGATAGAGCACCAGCCCTGAAGTCAAAAGGACCTGAGTTCAAATCTAGTTTTAGACACTTAACACCTCCTAGCTACGTGACCCTGGGCAAGTCACTTAACCCCAAATGCCTTGAGGGAAAAAAGCCCCCAAAATATTAAAGTATAAGTTGATTTAATTTAGAGGGGTTTGTTTAGCCTTTATAGATTTTTCTCCATATTTTCATTCTCTGGAAGAGGAGTTGATTCAAAAGCTTCAGGTATTTTTATAGTGATCTTTTTGCATATATTTATCACATACAATGAGTCAATTAAGTGAAATAAGGGGAAGCTATGACCTGAGTTCAAGTCCAGCCTCAGACACTTTTTAACCATGTGATCCCAGGCTAACCACTTGATCCTACTTGCTTCAGTTTCTTCATCTATAAAATGAGCTGGAGAAAAAAATGGCAAATCATTCCAGTTTCTTTCCCAAGAAAATCCTATATAGGGTCACAAAGAATCAGACAAGAAACAATACAATTAATTTAGCAAATGGTGTTTCTTATTATTTTATGACAGACACAACTCCATCAACTTTTATTTGCTTCTTCAAGGAGAATGAATAAGTCCTACCAAGTCTTATTCAGATGGTCTCTTGTGACATAGAGGAACCCCAGGTTTTTAAGCACTAGTTCTTTTAAAGTTCTACCACAGCAGTCCTCAAATGAACTGCTGGCAATATGTAGCTAAATATAGAGAAGCTCACTACCTAGGCAGGCCATCTGGTGATGAATTCAAAGCTATTCAATTCAATAAATATTTATTAAGTGTCTACTATATATCAGCACTGTGCTAAGTGCTAGACAAAGAAAGGCAACCATACCACCCAAAAGTGTAGCAGTAGTAGAGCCTGTTACTAACAGAAACCCAAATTCAAGCACTAAAGCCAAAGAGATGGGTAAACAGAAGAAGATACTGATCAGAACAACAAAAAGTTGGTGCTAATTTAGAGATATTCCAAAAGAAAAAAGTAATTCTATAACAATAACAGACACTTAAAAGAAAACTATTAATTTTCCACAAGGACTATAAAAATACCTAGATTTTTTTAAATCTCTTAAGGAACTAGGAGATTAAAAAAAGAGTGGGAGGAAGCTCTGAAGGAAAAAAAAGGAAGAATAAATAATTTAAAATAAAAAGTAATGGACTTTCTGAAAACTAGAATATAACACAAATAAAAAAACTATAAAATATATTTTAAAAAAATAAAAATACATATAATAATGGGGGAGGGAGAAAAACCTGCTACTAAAAGCAATTAATCTAGAAAACGAGTCAAGGAGAGAGTTTTAAAATCATCACATTCCCTCAAAACTATGATTTTTAAAATGTAGATTTAAAGAAATAATAAATGAGAATTAACTAGGTCTATAAGAAAGCAAAAATAGAATTCAATCACTTTCTGAAATAATTACAAAAGGGAAAGTCCTAAGAACATCAGCAAAATTCCAAAGCTCCCACATCAAAGAAAAGATACCGTGAGCATCCAAAAAGAAGTAATCCAAGAACCAAAGATAAAAGCTAGGATCCCAAAAAGACCTGGAAACTTCTGTGGTAAATGAAAGGAGACCCTGAAATTTAATATTCAAAAGCAGAAGACATACTCTTGCCTAGATGTAGTACTTTTTATTCTAAAAAGATACTTCTAAAACTAGAGTAGGGAAAATAGACCTTTAATGTACTTGAAGATTTTCAAATATTACTGAAAAGACTAGAACTAAGAAGGAACTCTGAAATGCTAATACAAGAGTTAAAAGAAACTGAGAAAGTTAAAATTTATTTGAGGAAATGGAAGAGGCTTTATGATAATGTAATACTAACAACATGAAAGGAGATAAAACAAGTATCTCTTCAGAACTTTAATGTTTTCAAAAAGAATTTAGGGATCTAAATCAGAAAAATACAAGTCCCAGGAACAGATTAGTTCCTTTCTCAGTATTTAAAAAGAAAGAAAATAAGAGTGATTATGAAAAATACTTATATAATTATAGAACAGCTGGATGTGTAAAGGATAGAGCACTAACCTTGGAGTCTGGAATATCCAAGTTCAAATCTGGCCTCAAACACTTAACCTTACCAGCTGTATGACTCTAGGCAAGCCAATTAATTCCAATTGCCTTGCCAAATAAATAAAACTGTTATTATAATAATGTAATTATGTTACATATTACATTATATAATTAGTGTTAAGGATAGAAAATGTTAAAACTTGTTCTTTTTCATAATTGAGATGTGTGAGAAGAAAAGTATGCAAGTATGGAATAGGCATCAAAATGAACCTCACTTTGAAACAAAGGAAGATTAAACATAGATACGTATTCAAACAATTAAGTACAGAAATATAGCAAATTCAAGACAGAAGCAATCAGAAATGAAGGGTACAGAATTAAGGAAAAGGAGAATATTGGGGAAGAAATAGCTGTAGGCAAAACAAACTTCTTGATGTTGAGAAGTAAGAAAAAGCAAAGAAAAGAATTAGATTCTAAAGAGGATGCTCATCCCTTGGAGAATGGCAGAACACATTTTAACATAAGAATGTTATAAATTATTATGCCATTAGAAATGAAGAAAATTTGCAGAGAATCATCTCTAATATGAATTGGGAGAGGGTAAAGTATACAGAAACAAAGAATGATTTACACATGAGCAACAACAATATAAAGAAAAACAAGAATTCTAATCAATATGATGATCATTCATATCTCCAAAGGACATATGATGAAATATATCAGCCATCTAATAAAAAAAGAGGTGATAGTATCACAGTGCAGAAAAAATCTAGAAAAAAAAGGCATACATGTTTGGACATGGACACTATAGATACTTTTTGCTTAACTACCTATATTTGTTACAAAAGTTTTGTTTTCCCCCTTCCTCTCACTTTTTAAATTTGGAGTACTGGAGAAGTGTTGAATAGAGAGGACAGGTTAACAGTGCTAATACCAAATAAGGGAGCTAGCCACTGAAACATTTTTTTGTTTAAATGCACAGAAGAGATCAGAAAAAAATACAGACAAGTAGGACAGATTTAAATGGAATGTATGGAATTTATGTACTTTTTAACAAATAAAAAAATAAACAGTATGAATTGGAGACTTATGGTCTCATATACTATCTAAGTTCAAACTTTTTAAAAATAGCAGTAAAAAGAAAAATTATAGTTAGATGAGAATCCTAAGTCAATTACACCAAGAGTGGGTAACTATGAAATCAGAAGTATAATCAAACAAAAAATAAAAAAATCTATAAAAATTTATGTGACAAACTGTTGTCTTCAGTAATAATAGAGACATCGTGCTCACAATATAACAAAATAGTCCCTCTAGGAGCATAAAGATGTCTCTAAAGAAATTAAAGATAGGGAAAAAAAACTAGACAACATTATAGAAAAAGTCCAATATTGAAGGAATGAGGGATCACTTTTCAAGACATTATAATCCCTTGGGGGAAAAAACCTTGAAATTTATTAGGAATTCCAAAACAGATATATGAGGAAATATCAATAACTACAACTTCATTTTTTTTATTTATTAAGCACCTACTATGCACAAGACTGTCTTGCCCAAAGGTAGTAAAAGCATCAAGGGTATAGGATGTGAATCCAGGTTCTTTGAGTCTTGATATAGTTTTCTTAAAGAAACAGTTCATCTATTTCACTATTAACCATTACAAGAGTGAAGGAATCTGTTTCCTTAGGACAATGCAGAGCATCCTAAATGAAGTCTATAATCAGAGTTCAGTCTAACTATCCAAATAGGAAAAAGTGGATGAAGCATGCCTATTACCTAGAATTTTAATAATATAACTGGACAGAATTGATCCAAAAGTAAATACTTTGCAGAGACACTGAAAAGTGGACAATGAGCTGGGTCCAGAATTAAATAGAAAGAGAAAAGTAGGTTGTATTGCCTCTGGGAAATTTAATAACTTATTTTCTCTTTTTAAAAAAAATGCATTTTAAAAGTATCAATAATCTTCTAAAGGTACTAAGTGACTGAGTAACAAAATGTGATAGTCTCTGAAGAATTAAGGTTGAGGGTCATTTCAAGGGCAACAGAAAGACAGACAACAAGCATGATGAGTAGGCTGTAGCATATTATCAAGGAAGAATTCCACAAAAATGGTTTAAAAGCTATCAAAGAAAACTATGATTGGGGAAAAAAAGAATAAAATCACAGAAGATAGAAGGTCTTTGAGATATAAAATGCATAGATCTACTCAAACATATTTTACAAATGAGGAAAATAAGGCTCAGGGAGGCTAACTATCTTGTCCAAGGCCACAAAGGTAGTAAAAGCATCAGGGATATAGGATGCAAATCCAAATTCTTTGACTACTAAGCTAGTTGTCTTAAAGAAACTGTTTTATCTATTTCACTAGTAACCAAGCAATGTCAAAAAAATCTAAGAATTTCTAGTATTCTAGGTGTTTCTTCCATGGAGAATTTATGAGAGGACATAGATAAGAATTATAGAATATGCAGGCATGGATGGGTTTTGTTCTGTACTTTGACAGGGGGGATCCATATCAGTGAAATCATAGAGCCATTAAAATATGAAATGACTTGATTTGTAAACACAAGAATTTTACAAAACTTTGATTTTGAATTTTTTAATTCTGATAATTCAGAATAACAGTATTTGTAAAACTTTAAAGAAATCTTTAAAACCTATACAAACCTATATCTGATTGTTTACCATATTAGGGAAGGAGTAATGAAATTTGGAATTCAACATTTTAAATGTCTTAACGTAATTTGGAGAAAAAATAAAATATATTTTAAAAAACCTATATGCATGTATATATGTGTGTATATACATATGTGTATGTGTGTATATTATACTTATATTACATATCAGTTTAACACTGTCTGAAAGATGAATCACATTAAGAAGGTTTATAACTTTCTACAAGTCATCCTTTTAGTACTGCTATCAGAAAGGATTTTTTTAAACCTATGCTGCGATAAAACGATATCATTTTAAAGATCTTTAATCCAATCAAGTATTCAAACAAAATGTTAAGTTCATTTTAATCAAAATGAAGGACATTACAAAGAATATACTTTTCCTTGAATTTAATAGTAACACAGTTACAACTGGAATACCAGTTGTATACCAGACAATGTTACATTTCTGAATTTTAAACTCACAATTAATTTATGATTCACTGAATTCTCATTAAAAATCATGAATTAAACTTGTAATGTAATGTAATGTAATGTAAACTTGTATGGCTAGTTTTCTGTTATTTCTATAAACACCAGAAAAAAGAGTTTTAATAACTTCATTCAGACCAAAATCCTACTGTTTCAAATTTAAAGACAGAATAAGATAGTTCACACAATGTAGTAGCAAATTTGCCAAATGGTTACTGAAATGGGACTCCCTCAGCTAAAACTTTATAAACAGCAAATCTTACAGTTACTTAGAAAAGGACTTTCCTTTATAACTTTGTAGCACAAACTAGGGTAAATATAATGAATTAAAAATAAAACTCAATTCATTTTCCAAATATATCCCATATTAAGCACTGTTAATTAAAATTTTAGATTTTAAATCAAAGAACTAAAATAACCTTTAAAATTCCTTTACATTTTTTATGAGATCCAACTTTTTAGCACCATAAACATACCTTCATATAATCCTTGATCAACCGAGCTGCCTTCACACCAGTTTCCATATTAAAACTGATGTCAACTTTTACTTCTGTCTCCTGGTCGGTGAGTTTTATTATTGGTACCTGAAAAAAAAAAGTTTTAAAGGAATTAATAAGTTATTATTTAATATTTATAGTAATAAGACTTTTCAAAATTGCTAATTTCTATACATTTTAGGAAATAAAAATAAGCACAGCTGGACAAAAGGGACTTGGCAATGATACCTCTACAAATGAAGAGATTGAAATACTACATAATCGTGTAATCATAAACCAATTACCAGAAATGCAAATAACGTAGAGTGAAGTAGTGCTGCCTTTCCGAACTATAAACAAATAATGCTTATAATATTTTACATATAGTAGAAATTACAAAACATTAAAGTTTTAGAGCTGAAATAGATCTTAAAACATACACCTCATTTTTATCAAGGAGAAAACTGAGCTTCCAAAAGATTTAAGAATGTCCTGAAGGTTACCTAGCTTAAGCTTTATGATTATCACTGGAATAATTATAAAAAGAACTAATATTTATATAGCATTTACCAAGTGCCAGGCTTTGTGCTAAACACTTTACAATACTTATCTCATTCAATCCTCATATGACAAATTTAGAAGGTAGGTGTTTTTATTATCCCCATTTTGCAAATGAGAAAATAAAGTAGACAAAGATTAAATGGCTTGTCCAGGGACGCCTAACTAGCAAGAATCTGAGGCTGAAACTGAATTTAGGTTTTCTTGACTCCAATTTCAACTTTGTATTCAGTATGCCACTCAGCTGCTCCATAATTAGTGACAGAGCTGAAACAGTATCATGTATAACTACACCAAAATGCTTTTACATGAAAATACAACTCAATAAGTTAATGTGGATGACTGAGATCTCATTCATCGTTTTTTTGTTGTTTTTTTTTTAAACAGAATGGAAAATATGAGAGCAAGAGGTATCCTGGAGTAGAGAGAGTAAAGGTGCATCCCTCTCATAAAAATTTTCCTGTGTATATAATAAGGTAATGAAAAAAAAGTTTTTTTGTCTATTAATAATCTAAATTGTGTACTTAAATTAAAATCTCTTTTTTTAAAATTTCTAAATAGTAAATATGTATGCTTATATATATTGGATTACTTGCCATCTAGGGGAGGGGGTGGGGGGAAGGAGGGAAGAATTAGAACATAAAGTTTTGCAAGGGTCAACAGTGAAAAATTATCCTCACATATGTTTTGAAAATAAAAAGCTTCAACTAAAAAAAAAAAAAAGAATTTCTAAACACTTTCATTCAGCTTTAAGAATCACAACAAATCTAACCTTCTATATTACCAGTAATTTCATTTCTCAGTAATATAAAAACATAAGATTATTTTTACTCTTCTAAAACTAAAAGTAGTAAAATATAAGAATGAAATTGCATTCAAGGGGCAGCTAGGTGGCGCAGTGGACAGAGCACCAGCCCTGAAGTCAGGAGGACTTGAGTTCAAATCTGCCTTCTGACACTTAACACTTTCTAGCTATGTGATCCTGGGCAAGTCACCTAAACCCAATTGCCTCAGCAGCAAAAAAAAAAAAAAAAAAAAAAAAAAAATCGATTTGAAAATGGAGCAAATATTTAATAAAGTTCTTTTGCAAGTCCCCTATCTCAGGATTTATACTAATGCCACTGTTTTGGAGTTTATTAATACACACTGAAAACCCAAAATGACCCTACCCTCCCATTTTCAAGGTCTCTAAGTGATTACAAAATTTCTAACTTAAATCATTTCTCTTCCTCCACAAGGAAGAAATTAAGTTTAAGTAAAATCATGGTACTCTGCCAAGAAAATCTTGGTTGTTTACTAGCTCTTGTTCTACTTGTAATTAGAATTTCCATTAAGTTCTTATACAGCTGGTGATCATGATTACAGGATACATTACAAAAAGATTGATATTAAAAAAAATAATTAAAAAATTTTTTAAAAAGATTGATATTACATACATGCAAATTTTAACCTAGACAAGATCTAAATGTTGAAAAATTAAACATATTCAGTCTTCACAATCTACTAGACCCAAAGAGCTGCTTATGCAGAATTTCTTTTTTTTGTTCTTTAAATCTACCTGCCTCATTACTTTTAAAAAATACTTACTGTAGCTTTGTCAAGTACTTTAATGGAACATGGCTCAGCCACATTGTGTTTCCGTAGTGCTTGTTCCAACAGCTGTAAAGGCGGACGTTCCCATTTTCCAAAAACTACTAAGTCTATGTCGCTACACAAAAAACAGAGTACATATATCAATAAAACATGCAATAAGTACATTTTATTTATATTCATAAAGTAGCAAAATACATAATATTTGAAATGAATAAATCATTCACTATCTTAGAAATACAAAATGATTCTATAAATTGTCACCACTGGCAAAAGGCAGTTTATTTCCTATTGCAAAATGACACAGAAAGAGAAGTCAAGTAGTTTCCCGGAACATCCTACAGTTATAACGTAAAAACAGAGCTCATGTCTCCTGATTTACACTTCTGTGCTTTCTATTGATTATAGTGAATTTCTAAGTCAAATTCATCTTTTGTTAATGTGATTTGGGACGTCCCTGCATTATCTAGAATCCTCATAAATTTCAAAGACTGTTTTTCTTCCTCAAGAAGGGAATTAACTCTTAAAAATCAAATTTTTAATGAAATTTCTTATGTAATTATGACAAATATTACCCATAATTATGAATAAAAAGACCTATAATGGGGAGAACAGAGAATTATAAAAACTTAGGATCACTGAATCACAGAGTTAGATGGCTTAGATACAAATAGTTTACCCTCTCATTTCACAAGTAATTTTAGTCTTTAAGTAAGTACAAGACTAAAACTAAGAATTATGAACATAAATTTATAACCAAAGCCCTGAAAACCCATGATATTTCCATTTCTTACCACCTAGGTTTTTCACCAATCATGTGTTGACTATAATCATGTGATGTATAATCTTAAAACTTGAAAAAAGTAAACTACTTTAACTTTAATATACACAAACACACATTTAACAGGAATGAAGAAAATTAAACAAGTAAAAATTTAACTTCAAATTAACTTACCTAGTTGGAAGATAAAGCCCTGTACTAAAGCTGCCAAATATCTGAACCTGAAAGAAAAAAATATTCTCTACTAAAACATTTCATGTAATTCATTATCAAAGTTCTAATTATGAACAAGCTTAATATAAAAAGAAATATTTATTATTAGATACTAAGTCAAATTAGAATTTTAATAGTAAAATACAAATTAAAATTAAATAACTGATAAAGAAATATTTTATAATCTAGGAACATTCTTATTTTATTGATTTCCTATTCCTATTTTATGAACCTCTAAAGCACTTAAAATCAAAAAATTAGTCAATATTGCTTCACCTAAATAATTTTAAAATAAATATTGTAACTTATGAAAACCCTGATAAATGACATTTTAATTACTAAACCAAAATAAATCACTTAAGCAATTACATTTATAAGAACAAAAAGTGATATAGTTCATCCAAAACAAAAATAATAGCTAAAATTTATATAGCACTTTAAATCTGGCAAAGTGTTTTGTTTATTCAATCAATCCTTAAAACAACCAGAATGTTATCTTCACTTTAGGGATGAAGAAGAAACAAAAACAAACAAATAAAATGCAGTCTTGGACTGTGTTAAAAGAAAAAAAAAAGAATAAAGAAAAAAGAAGGAGGGGGAAAAAGGTAAAAATTTCTCCACAATCTGTCCTGGTCAGACTATATCTGAAGGATTGTCCTTAGTTCTGATTACTTATTTTAAGAAGAATATTAATAAACTAGATATATTCCAGGTGAGAGAAACATCATTATGAAGGGTCTGGGATTCATGTCATATGAGGATTGGATGAAAGGAAGTGATATTTGGCAGGGGAAAAAAGAGAGAGAGAGAGAGAGAGATAGGAGAAGAAAAGATTTGAAGGGCTGTCAAGGAGAGAAGATATTATTTTTTATTGGTTTGTGCCAGAAGACAAGTACAATGGGTAGAAATGACAAAGAGACTGATTTAGTCTTGATATTGGGGAAAAAAAATTTTTCTAGCAATTGAGAGTTGTCCAAAAGTGAAAATGGCTGTCTTAAAAGTAATACTTATTTGCCCACTTAGAAATCTTCAAGCAGAGGCTAGATGACCACAAGGAAATCATTTTATAATGAAAATTCCTTTTAGGTAAAAATTAAAGGAGATGGCCACTGAAGTACCTTCTAATTCTCAAATTCTGGAATACCCTAAAAACTAGGTTAATCTAAAGGTAAAGATGATAAAATAATGAGAATAATTTATAGATTATCAAAATTTTGTTACTGTCATATTATGTTATAAATGAGTTTTAAAAATCAGTTTATTTTTAGATTGCTACAAATTATTCCTAATATGAGTCACACATTAAGGCACAATAATCAGACAAAACAGGCACTCAACATTTAAGAGCCTTAACTAATAAGAATAACAGGGTTGATTATATGCCAAGATACTGCCTAGGTCAATAAATTCTAAATTAAAATGACTGGTATATTTATCTATGTGTGGTTTTTCTCATCTCATCCTAAGGCAAAGAACACCAGAAGTTCAGTAATTTCATGAAACTGCAAAGTAAATTTGTCTACCATGAAAATTCACCAATAAAAGAAGAAATATATTCTTACTAATAAATCAAAATCATTACAAATTACGTATTAAACTGAAAAGTGTTTTGGTAGTAAATGAGACCAGCAATTTCCTAAATTTAAAAAAAAAAGTTTATTAAAATTGAAAAAGCAGGAAGTTAGGAGTGGGACAAAAACCTTTACTAATACATTTCAACAGTAAATGTTCTAATGGAAAACCAATGAAATTCATCATTCAATTATTAGAAAGGAAATTGTGGGGCATTAGTTTAGATTGTAGGGATGGAAATTATTAAGAAAATGACTCAAAGGAATTCTTATTGAAAGCCCAAGGAATACATGTGTTGATAATAGAGGTTTCTTTTATCCATCAAAAGAAGAAAGACAGCAAGATAAGTAATTGGACCAGTAAGTAAAGTTCAAAAAATAATCTCAAGAAATCAAAATATACCTTAAATTAATTTTGTCTTTCTTTTCACTGAAAAAGTAATTAAAGATTCTCACTCTCAAATACCTTCCATATGAGCAAGGTAGATAGAAAAACCAATGATAAATATACAGAATATTCTAGACTTTCAGAGAGAAAAATCACTTTGATAGGATGACACTGGGTCAAGAGTTTTGAAGGAACTCAGTGGTGAAACTGGTAACTGTAAGCCAAAATATGCAACCTGCCAGCACAAAAAACTACTATGTTGAACAACTAGCAAAGAGGCAGTAATTGTAAGACACAAGAATGCTCTATAATAGACTCTGAGAAATGATGAAGTCACATTTTCATGAATAAATTAAATTTATAAACTTATGACTGAATGATCAAGTAAACCAACTTACTAAGAGGAATTCAAGTCTAATCTATTAAAAATTATTTAAGATAAAAACCTTGCTTCTGGATAGCTAGAAACAGTTGATAATAGTTTATACTGACAAAGGTTTTCTGAATAGCTATACTTCAAATATTTGAGTGTCTATCATGTTCAAGATATTTTACAAGGCATTAGGGACATACAACACCATAACCAAAGGAAGAAAAAACCACCAGTCCATGACCTCAAGAAGTCTGCAATATATTCCATGTAAACAGATTATTAAACACAAGATCATTTGAAGGAGAAAGTACCTCCCACTGGGAGGATCAGAAAAAATAGGTGAACTGCACCTTGAAAGAGTTAAGTATTTTAAGTGGCAAAGATAAGGAAAAAAAAGCATATTCCAGGCATAAAGGACATCTGTGAAAAGGACTGGAGGCAGAGAATGGTCAAGTTTGGGAAAGTAAATAGATCAGTTTGATAGCAATGTCATTGTATAAAAAACAGTAATGCTAAGTTGGAAAATTTTGTCAAGGGTCAGAAAAGCAAGCACTAAATGCTGGACTGAGAATGTAGGCAATAGGGAGTCATTGGAAATTTTTGAATAGAGGAGTGACATGATCAAAGCTATACATCAGGTATATTATTTTGGCAACTCTGTGAATGGTAGATTAGGGAAGGAAAAGACTAATGGCAAGAAAACAAATCAGAAAGCTATTATGTTAGTCCAGTAAAGAAGTAAGAAAGTCCTGAACACCAGAGTAGTAGAAGTATGAATAGAGGTAATAGGACAAATTCAAGAGATGTTGTATAGCACAACTTAGAAGTGGGCTGGATGAAGAGTTGGAGTAGTGTAAGGTTAGAAAAACCAAGGATGACTCAATTTATACACCTAGGTACCTGAGAAGAGAGTGGTACCTTCAAGAAAAATAATGAAATATGGAAATGGGATCAGCTTAGTAAAGAAATATTGATAATTTTCATTACTAAGCTGATCCTATTTTCATTTTGGACATATTGGGTCTGAGAAGCCTACAGGACATCCAGGCAAAAGCAAACAGCAGGAGATAGTAGTGGGTGAGAGGAGCCTATAGTTCAGAAAAGAAATTAGAGTCATTTGTTAATTTGGAAGTCATATGCATCAAAATAATAGCTGAACACATTAGAAGTAATCACCAAGAAAGAAGAAATAAAGAAAAAGGAGAAGAGGGCCCAATATTGAGCCTGGGAGGAAGAAGGGAGGGAAAGGTGAGGAGAAGCTTGATGAGAAGTATATAAAGAGGAAGGAGGAAAACTAGGAGAACAAAGGTGGACTGAAAGCCAAAGAAATGCCCTAAAGGAAGGGGTACATGACAGTGTTGAAAGCTATCAAAAAGTCAAAAAGAATGATGTGATTAAGAAACTATTAACTTATGAGAGAACTTATTCTAGTACATGATAGTGGCAGAAACTAGATTTTTTAAGGACTCAAAAATTGAAGAGGAATTTAAAAAGTGGAGGTAAATGACTATGGATGTCTTTTTTTCTCTAGGATTTTGGCCATGAAAGAGAAAAATATTTAGGGAAAAAAAATGAGAAAATTACAGTGTCGAATGAAGTTTTGTTTTGATTTTTTTTAGAATGAAGGAGACCTAGACTATTTGTAGAGAAAGGAGTGGTAGGTAAAAGAATCTGAACAGGAAAGAGAGGTTAACTGAAGAGAAGATATGAAAGGGCACAAAGAGATATGGGCCTTAACAAGGAGGGCAACTTCTTTGTCACAGGAACAAAGGAAGAGACTATGGCATAAAAGAGAAAAGGACTTTGAGTAGAGGATAGAGAATATGTTATACACAACAGAAGGCATCAATTTTCTCTTTAAAGTATGAGCCAAGGATCCCTGTTGAGGGAGCCTGGAATAGCGTGATGGAAGGGAATAGAAAAGCAATTTGAAATGATAGTCCTAGCAACATGACTAAGGTACTATCAGAGAAAAATAGGAGAATTACCAGGAAGTAGTGAAACATGTTTTTAAAATATTTTTTTTTACCATGGAACTAAGAAAACTGTTTCATTAAGGTTAAACAAGAAAAGAATGGGAAAGATAAAGATAAATAGAGGTATCTGGAATAGTCTTATACAAAAAGAATCTGTGATTTCGTAGGTATAAGATACTTCAAAGATGGAACTCCACCAAAAGCTCCTTTTATAACACAAATGATAAATTTACAGAGTTTTTTATAAGGTCCTTTAGAGGAGAGATGCCTTTAGACATCTTTTATCTCTCATAGTGCTGGTCATGTAAGAAGTAGTTCAGGAAGTTGAGTAAATAAATCTTTTTAAAATGTATTAAAATTAAAATAAACAACAAATATAAAAGGTAAAGGTCAATAAATGAAGTGGTTCATCCAAGAATAAACAGATGATAGAAAAGTCCAGGCTTAAACTTAGACTTTTCCCTCTATAATTCTATTCCTACTGTGTACTGTGCTGCTTCTCAAATGGCATGCAGATTAAAGAAAATTAGAATGTTTGGGGAATTCTTAACTATTTTAAGACAGAAGTAGAATAAAAATAATACCTTTCCATGAGATGTCTGTTAGTGGCATTCTGACTAGAAAATGGGTCTAATTGCTTATGGAAATTATTTTTTTAACTTAACTATTTAATTGTACAAAGATTTGAGAATATGCACTTACATCAGCCGTAGGCCAAAGATCTTTTATGACAGTTTCTATTCTTTTAACTACTTCTCTTCGCATAGCTGCTTCTTCGGGACAAGGGGACATGAAATTATAAAAGTCGATTATTTCCTCATGTAGCCTGAAAGGGAAAAAAAAGGAGGAAAGCAAAGAATCATTATTATAAGTATAAATGAGCTTCCCAAGATCACTTAACAATAAAGACCTATTAACAGCATTACTAAAGCTACATAAACAAATTGCAGTAATAATTTTTAAATCTTATTGGTTATTTTACACTTAAATGTATAAACCATACATTTTTTAATGTTAATTGGGCTGAATTAAAATAAGTCATACAATAGGATCTGGTTCCTACAGTAAATTCCACTACAGTGAAACAACTAATTGAGCTGAATTAAAACAAGTCATACAATAGGACCTGGTTCCTACAGTAAATTCCACTACAGTGAAACAACTTGAAGTCACTTAAAATCAACATTGCTTAATTTAACCTAATAAACATATAAAGATATTTTCTCTAAAAGAGAACATTGTAGAAAAACAGCAAGAATTCAGTTAATTTTAAAAGGCATTATCTCATTTTTCTAAGTCAAATCCTGTATAGTATGTCCAAAATGGATTTCTTTCAAAAGGTTTATCCATCTTTACTTGCCTCCCTTTCTTCCTGCCTCCAGCCACTTATCTTCCCAGGTGCAACTTTATGTCAGCAACTGATAGATCTCACTATTGGCCTTTATAGGAAAGAAGTACTGATGTCAATTTAGCATCACAGATGCCAAGCAGACTAATTTGTCATTTTATTTAAAAAGTTAACTAGGAGGCAGAAGAGAGTAAAACTAGAACCTCAGTTTTAAAAATGTGTTTAAAATTTATGTGCTAATATTGAAAGGTTCACATTTGTTAAATATATAGATTACACTACTACTGAAATAAATGCAAAATAAGCAATATTATCTAACTTAAAAAATTGTCAAAAAGAAAAGCACAACAATGTCACTTTACTGTTGCTATACTATATAGAGCTTCTGGTGCTGACTTCAACAAGATACCCACTAAGTGAGTATTTTTTGTTGTTTTTTTAAAACACCACTTTTAAAAAGTGGAAAAGCTGTATAGGAACTATACTGAAAAACCCTGGAGGTGTCTGTGGGTTATTGTATTTTAGTAGTCCATCTTTAAAGTCACCATATGTTCAAAGTGCTTAATTAATAAGAGCCAAAGCCATTTGTTCATGATTTATGGAATGAAAATGATTGCAGCCTTTTGGAATGCAATTAAATTGTAAATAATTTTTATCAGAATGATAATAACCATCCTTCAAATGCAAACTAAACACTACCTTAAGGAAAAGAGTTAGTCTAGGAGCAAAAGTCAAATTTTTCTGGAATGAATTTATAAGAAAAAGGGCAGAAGAGCAATGCCATCAAACAGTTTTAGTACATTTATTATTATATTAGAATTTTCTGTCAATACTTAACCATATATTTTATCAGATAAACTGAGAGCAATTTAAAAGAACTGTTTCATATTTCACATCAAATACAATATAACTATAAAGATCAAACTACCCACAAAAAGAAAAAACAAACTGTGAATCTATAGAAACATCTTTTATTTAGACTTTTTAATATCAGTAAGACAGACCTACAGAGGCTGCAGAGTAGGGAGGAGAGAACTGATTTGAAGCTAGTTAGACTTGGGTGCAGATCCTACCTGTGATACATCTCAAAGAGAGTATCACAAGTTACTTACCTCACAAGTTAACTTACCCTCCTGGCCTCAAGTAATTTGTACATCTTATCTAATAAATCATAAAAACCTGTGATCTCCTTTGGTTATAAGATATTCCCATAATGCAGTTCTCAAGTCAAAATTAAATATCCTCAATTTTTTTCACTTAAAAAAATGCTTATCTTCTTTTAAATTTATTGGTGATTATGACCAAGTAAAAGAACTAAGGAAATAACACAGGGATAGGAGACCTTCCTTGTACTTCCTGCCACTTTATTCAAGTCACCTGAAGCCTGAAAATGTGTTAAGATATATTTTGCCATTGGTAAAAAGGGAATAAGATATGCCCTATTGTAGCTTGAAGAAGTGGTGTAAGGATGAAAATAATTTTACACATGATATTCAGTAAACATTTACTCAGTACAATGAATGAAAGTCAATAAGAACTGTGAAAATAAATGAAAAACATTATATAATTCAAAATATCAATTGCTGTCATTATAATTTCAGTTAATCAGCACCAGCACAGCTAAATCCAAAAGATAAGACAAAGATCTCATGAGTTAACTTCAGGAAGCTTTAATACTTAAGAGTTCTCACTTAACCATCCATCACTAACCTCAATCAACTATTATTAAATGCCTGCCTGAAGGAGCACAAGATCAAGCTCCCAAGCTTGTCACTCAGGGGATAACTATGGGAAAACCTTCTTCCCTGCCATGGTAGTGACCCTGCCTGTTTTTCACAACATGCAAAACCCACAAAAAGCAGCAGGCACTGATTCTGTTCAATCGTGGAGAACAAAAGGGGTCAAGAAGCAGGAGTGAATGAACTGAGAAATTAAGGCTGGCCTGAAAACAGGGGTATGTAGGACTTAGAGCCAAAGGATAGAAGAGAAGCAGGGTAATGGGATTAGAAACCAAGTTTTCTCCCCATTTACTCATGAAAAAGATCTGATGTCCCTTTCCATAATGAGAAGAGGGTAAAGCCACCTTGTACATCAGACTTGAGGACAGACTAGAGTCTGTCCATCTATGGAAAGGAAACTGGCAAAAGAGTGATAGAATGTGTATATGTGTGTGTATATATATATATAACTGTTGAAATACTACAATATCCTAAATAAAAAACTAGCTCATATGTAGTTGAACCAGAGAAGACCTAAAAAAGAAGGAAAAACACTTCAACAATTTTAATTTTAAAAAAAAGGAAAATTAACAAATATTGTCTGATAAAAGACTCATGTGGACTCCCTGGATATCATAGAAAAGCAATAAGAAATTCCAGAGTGACTTAAAAGAAAAAAAAAATTTTAAAGAATAAATTTACAATTAAAACCTAAATAGCTAAGTAAGAAAAATTGAATTTTTGATCAAGAATTTTCCAAAGTAATAAAAAATATGAAATAGTCAAGAGGCAAATGGGGGGGGGGAGAGAGAGGGCTCGGAGGGGAAGGGGGAAAAAAGAGAGACTGACTTGAATACAAAAATACTGAAATGGAGAGAAAATATAGTGAAAGAGTTACAAAAATGTCACTAGAGATCCTAAATCTCCTAAATGGTATGAATTTTTTAAAAATTTATGACAATTTAAGAAACAGAAGTCTGTAATTCTAAAAGAAGACAAAAGGCATTAATCATGAGAAAATATAAAATACTATTAGGATAAAATTTCACTTCAAATACTAAGACATGCATTAACAAATTTTGTAAGCCATGAAGAGAAAATCTTTCAAATATAAAGAATAAGTAATTTCAATACAATTATTGCTCATATTCACAATACAAAATAGAAATATAATTTTATATTCAAAAGACTAAATGAGTCCAAGCTGAAACTTCAAATAACAAATAATGCTATAAACCTAAAACTAATCATCATTGAACAAAATCTCCCCCAAAATCTTTAAGATGAGAAGAGAAATAAATAAAATGGAAAATTAAAAACCTAAAAAACTAAACCTAAAAAGTGTACCTAAAAAACACTGAATTGTTGAAATTCTTTGAAAAGACTAACAATATTGATAAACTTCTAGCTAATCTCTCAAAAAAATGAAGAAAATCAAATTGCTGAAGTTAATAGAAACAACATAATCAAAACAGAGAATGTAAGTTATAAATACACATCCCAAGTATATGACAGAGAATTTGAAAGAGATGGAGAATTATCTGCATCATAAAAAATGCAAATTAATAGAATATGAAATAAAGATCTTAAATCAAATTTCAAAAACTGAAACTGAACTAGGAACTACTGAGGGGGAAGGGGAGAATATCTAGTCCAAATAGTTTCACTAGTGAATTCTATCACATAATTAAATAATTAATACCTACACCATACTGACTGTTCTCAAAAATTAAGAAAAAAAAATAACAAATATCTTATGTGACAAATATAATTTTAATGTCTCAAACTGAGAAGGAAAAAAAGACTGAAAAATTAAACTAAAAGCCATTATAACTAATGAATATTATTTTTTTAAAGTTTAACAAAAAACTAATATACCCCAAAATCATTCATTATGATTTAAATTGGATATTCAGAGAACTCAAGTATGAGCCATCATTGGTATAAGTATTTTTTTTTAAAAAATCCCAAATCATTTTATTATTTTAATAAAACAAGCATGCCTCTTATTCCCTGATATTATTTAACACTGTTTTAAAAATTTCAGCTGTAAAAACAAGACAAAAATTAAAAGTATGAACACCAACAAAAGGGGGACAAAATTACCACTTATTTATAATGTTATGATTTACTTAAGATAATCTCAAGGAATCAAAGAATTAAAAAAAAAAATCTCCAAGTCCATCAACCAATGTACTCTCAAGACATATGCTGTTACTTTTTTTTAAATGACAAATAATTGGAGGGATATTCATTGTCCATGACTGTTCCAAATGAATTTATAAGTAAATGACAATACTACCTACATTATTTTACATATTTACTTATTAGACCCATGGAAGTACAGACATACTTCAGAGATACTGCAGTTTCAAACTATAGCAATAAATTGAATGACATGAAATTTTTCGTTTCCCAGTACATATAAAATTTATGTTTATGGTATATTACAGTCTATCATTCAATAATATATCTTTTTAAAAAGCAATGTGCAGACCTTAATTTTAAAAATACATTATTGCTTTAAAAAGTGCTAATAAGGGGCAGCTAGGTGGCGCAGTGGATAGAGCACCAGCCCTGAAGTCAGGAAGACCTGAGTTCAAATCTGGTCTCAGACACCTCCTAGCTGTGTGACCCTGGGCAAGTCACTTAACCCCAATTGCCTCAGCAAAAAGCAAAAAAAAAAAAAAAAAAAAAATGCTAATAATCATTTGAGCCTTCAGTGAGTAGTAATCTTTTTGCTTGTGGAGGGTCTTGCTTGGCATATTGATGACTGCTAACCAGGGTGTGGTCTAGCTTTTGCCTACCTTGGCTTCTGACAAGTCTTTCTCATTAACCTTAATCATTTCTAGCTTTTAAAGTGAGAGATTTTTGAATCTTTCTTTCACTTGAATACTTAGAGGCCACTAAAGAATTATTAATTGACCTAACTTCAATATTGTTATGTTTCAGGGAACAGGGAAACCTGTTGGAGAAGCAGACAGAACATAGCCAACATTCATTGATTAATCTCACCTTCTTATATGGGCCTATTAGGGGAAACCCAAAACAATCACAATGATAACATCAAAGATCACTGATATCTATATCAGCATATCAGAGATAATAATAATAATGAAAAAAAGGGTTGAAATATTGTGAGAATTACCAAAACATGACACAGAGACACACTAAGAGTATAGGCCACTGGAAAAATAGCAGGGAAAGACTTCTTTTATGCAGAGTTGCACTAAACCCTTAATTTATAAAAAACACAATATTTATAAAGCATAGTAAAATGTAGTATACCTGTACCAAGAAAAATACATTAACAAACCCTGACAAAATAATAAAATTCATTGTAAAGACAACCTAGAATTTGAAGAGAAAATATTTTAAAAGAATAGAAATGAAGAAGAAATAGCATTCCCAGACTTCAAGTTACACTACAAAGCAGTAATCATGAGAACAGTTTGGTGCCAGGTCTGAAGAACATTTGTAATTCTAGCTATTTGGGAGGATAAGGTTACCAGATTTCTTGAGATCAGGAGTTCTGAGATAGAGTGTGCAATACCAATCAGGTATCCACATTAAGCTAAGCACCAATATAATTATATCCCCAACTTTAACTCAAAATCCTTCTGATTACTAAATAAATTCCTGGACTATAGACAACTAGTTTCCTCATATTACATGTACTCTCCACTTCTCATTTTTGCAATAACTAGGTATGATTTTCAAATACTAATGATGATTTGTACTTACCTCTTGGCAGAAAAGATGACTGAGAGATACAGAAATCTGGTTTGTTTCACTGTACTTATTAACTACAAAGATAGGCTTTAATGGAGGAGAGGGAGAACAAAGAGTGGGATGGAGTGTTGTAGAGGAGTTGGTGAGTGGTGACAGTGGTGAAAAAAAAATTCATTACATCAATGAAACAAAAATATACACAGGAGAATAAATGAAAGTTCAGAAGGGGATAAAGAAAAGTAAGAAAATATTATTATATTACATTTAACATATACCTTCAAAAATTGTAATAGAAGTTAAATTGCATGTACCTTTTTTTCCTAGTCTTTGAATATTGAAATGGCCATGTTTGTTGAACCTTATTGAGTTCATAATTTAAAAAGGAAAGATTTCTTTCTATAACACAAAAATAAGAAAATAAATAAGAACTAACAATAATGTTTAAAAATATATTAGATGAAACAAAGAGATATCAGAAAAATGCAACAGCATGCTACAATTCCTGTAATATTAAATGAAAGATGACTAAAAATTAGAATGAGTTGAGGTGAGAAGGAAAAAACTAAACTTTCTGCTAATTTAAAAAAAAAAAAGACAGGCTTTCTAAAGATTAAACTAGGGAAAGAGGAGAGTCAAAGAAGAGATGGGATAAAATCTGATAATAAAAAGATGGAAAACTTCAATTATTCTCTTATTTAGCTTACTTTGTGGGCCAAAGGTAAAGACTTTTTTCTAGGAGAGCGAAAGAACAAATATACTTAGTAGGGACCCTGATACTCAAGATAATTAAGGCAATAAAGAGAACACTTATATGCCCTTGATGAATTCAAGTGGATAGCTGTAGTGAACTACATCAAAGAAGTACCTGCTGCTAAACCACAATCACTTGGGAGATGAAGGATTAAAGAGAAAAGGTGAGATGTCACAGAAGTAAAGAGCAAATATCTCCCTTTAAAAAAAAGAGAGAGATTAAAGAATGCATAAGCTCTAAGAAACCAATGAGACTGCAATAAATTCCTTGAAAATTTAAAACACATTAAAAAGATAGTGAAAATCTTTATAAAAAGAACTTGGTAATATAAAGAGCCAGCATGAATTCATGAAGGGAAGACTGATTTCCTTTTTTCAATAAGGATTCACACAGGTAGATCATGGATAATGTTATAATTTTAATTTAACTATAAGTAAGCAAGATGTTTGATTTTTAAAAATTTCATATTATTCTTATGGAAAAGTTGGGAGATTATATAGGCTAGCTGCTAATACAATTTGACAAATTTAAACTGCTACATGGCAGGAATCAAAGATTACTTATTATCGTTAGAAATTAGCTCAACAGAAGGGCCCTAGTGGAGTCCTGCAGGGAGCTATATCTTTACTCTCAGCTGTCTAATAATGACTTGAATAAAGGTGCAGTCAGAATCCTTATCAAATTTTTAGATGATAAGAGCAGAGAATACATAATATAGGGTCATGATGCAAAAATGTCTTGACAGGTTTGGACACTGAGCTAAATCATATGAAATTCAATAAATAGAAATGTGAGGTTTCTACTGGTAGTCAAAAAACTAATTTCACAAGTACAAATAGGGGAGGCATGGTTAAGATAGTACTTTGTCTGATATGGAAGGTCAATATATAATATAATAATATAATATAATCAACAGAATAGTGTGATGGCAGCCAAAAAAAAAGCTAATGAATCTTGGGCTACATAAAAGCTTCCTAGAATAAGGAAATGATAATCTCTTTGTAGCTTGCTTTGGTCAGACCTTATCAGGAGTGCAGAGAATGTAGAGTATAGTGCACAGTCTGGGTGACACCACATGAAAAGAAATTTGTTAAGCCAAAAGTGTCCAGAGTTGTACAACCACAAAGACTAAGAGCCTTCTTATAGGAATTGGTTATAGAACTAGGAATTTTTTTAAAAGAAGATTAAAATGGATGGGGGGGGGTAGTAGATGGAGAGATGGAAACTGTCTCGAAATATCTGAAAGGCTATCATTTGAATGAGATATGAGACTTATCCTATTTGGGCCCAAAGGTAAAACCAAAAGCAGTAGACCAGGTTGTAGAGACAAAAACTTCCTAATGATCAGTTATCTAAAAGTGGAATGGGATGTGTGAGGGGGCAGTAGACTTCTCTTCACTGAAGATGATCAAGCACAAGTTGGATAATCATATGTCAATTATGTTGTAATGAGAATTACTTTCAAAGACAGGACAGACTAGGTAGCTCTGATTCTATGACACAGAAAAATTCAATATTAGAAGGTCTGTGGGAAAAACAAGATTTGTAATTCACTATTATGAATTTTAGCAAGAAATCTGAAAAACAATTAGAATTACTCAAGAAGGGTTATATAATTGTCCATTACCTCTGAGTCATCAATTTCACCAAATTTCTACCCCTAGAAAGTTGCTAACAACAAGAAAATACACATTTGTACCAAAAAATTCATAGCACCACTATTTGTATTAGGTAAGGATAGAAATGGGTCCACCAACTGGAGAATAAGTGAATTAAGTATGACATAAATGTAATGTAACATAATTGTGCCTAAAGGATAAATATGGAAAATTCAATAAAATATGGGATATGTAGAAAATGAATGAAGAACTAAAGATAATACAATTATATGAATTAAAACAAAAACATCAACTATCAACAAAAATAAGATTAAATACAATAAACAACTAACTTTTTAGAGAATGCATACTTTCTTTATAACAACTAGTAAATATATAAAAGGATATGGTCATATTGCCAATAACTCCTTTATGTACTTTTTGCTGAACATTTTCAGGGACTTATACTTTTTATTTTAGTTTCTCTCTTGAATTAAAACAAAATCTATAAATTAACAAAAGAAAATACTTCCTTATGTCTTGTTTTTCTCATTAAATTTCTCTGTACCAAAAGCATTCAAAATCATTCCAACAACTTTGGAAGCTGCCTCCAACTTTCCTATTTATTCTTCATAGCCAGTTTATTTTTGATTGTCAGAATATTTCATTAGATGATCATAAAAATAAATTATAGAGCCATTAACAAATATTTAGAAAGAAATGCCAAGATAGTTCTTATTGAAATCCTAAAAGAGACTTAAGACCATATCCTGAGTAGGCACATTATTGTCCTTCACAAGACATTGTCTGAAGTCTCTGAATGAAAGGATAAAAGCAAGAAAAACTGGAATGAATGCTAATTAAGCATCTTTAAATAAGTAAAGCTTCCTACAACATCTAAAATATCAAAAGGTTGAACTGTCATTAGAAAATGAGGAAATTTGAAGACAATGAAAGTAGGTGGCAAATTCAGTTAATAATACCTAGGCACACTTTCAGGATGTCATTTATTTATAAAATTATATATTATTAATATTTATTACACTTAGGAACACAGCCTAAACTACACATTTCTTCAGATATGCCTTCATGCAATGAATGTATGCCTTGCTGAACAAATTGTGGTATGATTCTGAAGGATTCTGTGGTATAAGAAATGATGAGCACGATCCTTTTCAGAAAAACCTGGGATAGGGGGCGGAGCCAAGATGGCGGAGTGAAAAGGTGACTTTCTGCCTCTCCTCCGATCTTCTCTCAAACCAACAATAAAATAAGCCTCTGAACTGATCTTCAAGTCAACGAACTCAGAAATATTTGGACACTGCTCTCTGAATAACTTCATATCAGGTTAGTCGGACTTGGACAGAGAGATAAATAGACGACTCCTGTGTACGCCAGAAGTGAGGGTGGGACTCAGCTCAGCTCATCCTGGCAGAAATTCCAAATTCCAAACTCCAAATTCCAAACACCTGGAGTTTATCTGAGGCATTCGAGACACTCTGCCCTGATTGGGGGCAGGTATTCTGGCAGACTTGCCTTGTTTAAGGAGTAATTCGGACTTAGTCCTAGCCCCCACCGGCCCAGCACCTTAAATCAACTCACCGAAGTGCCCCAGGGCAAAGCTTTTCAGCCGCTGTTTTTTTTTTCCCTACCTTAAAGAGATATCCACACTGTCTAAAAAAAAAAAAAAAAAAATGAAAAAGCAAAAGAGAGCTCTCACCATAGACAGCTTTTATAAAGAGAAAGAAGTGATCACCCCAGATCCAGAGGTTCCTTTAGACAAAACCCAAGAGAAAAATCAGCAAGGACCATCACTGGTCCCCTTTTCAAAAGGCCTTTCTGGAAGATTGCATAAAGAACCTCAAAAGAGAGCTGGAGGATAAATGGGAAAATAAACTGAAATCAGTGCAAGAAGGATACAATATCTTGCAAGAAGGATATGATGCCCTGCAAAAGATATATGAAAAAGACACCAATTTATTGAAAAATAAAATTAGTGAAGGGGAAAAAAGAGTGCAATGAACAAATTGGCCAGTTACAAAAGGAGCTTAAAAAGGTAACTGAAGAAAACAGCACTTTAAAAATAAGAATTGAACAAATGCAAGTGAATGACTCACTAAGACTTCAAGAATCAGTCAAACAAAAACAAAAAAAATGAAAAATTAGAAGAAAATATGAAATATCTCCTAGGAAAAACAACTGACTTGGAAAATAGATCTAGGAGAGACAATCTAAGGATTATTGGACTTCCTGAAAGCCATGATGAAAAAAAGAATCTAAACACTATCTTCCAGGAAATCCTGAAAGAAAACTGCCCTGAGATTGTAGAATCAAAGGGCAAAATCACCATTGAAAGAATTCACCGATCACCTCCTGAAAGAGACCCCAAAATTAAAACCCCCAGGAATATTGTGGCTAAATTTCAGGACTATAGCACCAAGGAACAGATTCTGCTAGCAGCTAGAAAGAAACAATTCAAATACCTAGGATCAATAATTAGAATCACACATGATCTGTCAGCCTCCACACTGAAGGATCGAAGGGCATGGAACCAGATATTCCGAAGGGCAAAGGAACTTGGATTACAGCCAAGAATAACTTATCCAGCTAGAATGAGCATTATCCTCCAGGGAAGGAGATGGTCATTCAATGACATAGGTGAATTTCACCTATTTCTAATGAAAAGACCAGATCTGAACAAAAAATTCAACATCCAAACACAGAACTCAAGAGATGCATAAAAAGGTAAAAAGGAAAGGACTCTTGAGAACTTTATTTTTACTAGGCGGATACTTAAAGTTTGGGGGTATAATTAACTAGACATTACTTTGATAATATGAAAAAGAGAACTAGAGGGGAAAAGGTTGTCATACTGGAGAAAAGAGGGAAAAAGTGGTAAAATAAGATCTTTTTAAAAAAGGAGGTAAAAACACGGTAAAATCACTTGAAGAGGCAAAGAAAACCTAATATAATTGAGAGAAAGAGGGGAGGGAGATGAGCATTGTGTAAATCTTACTCTCATCGGGTTGGGCTCTAAAAGTGTATATCAGACATTTGATTTCACATAGAAACTTGTCTGTTGCTAGAGGGAAGTGGGAGGGAAAGGAGGAAAAGTAAGGGACAAACTAATAGGAGAAAAAATAGAAGAATCAGGGGAAAGGAGTAAAAACAGGGGGAGGGGATCTAAAGGGTGGAGTATTGTTTGGGGGAGGGGGTCATCAAAAGCAAAGTACTGAGGAAGGGGGAAGGGAGAAAGGGGAAAGGATAGGGGAAAACATAACTTGGGTAAATAAGATGGCAGGAAATAAAGAATTAGTTATTCTAACTGTGAATGTGAATGAGATGAACTCTCCCATAAAGCGGAAGCGGATAGCAGACTGGATTAAAAACCAGAATCCCACAATATGTTGTCTACAAGAAACACATCTAAAACATAGTGACACATATAGGATGAAGGTAAAAGGCTGGAGCAGGACCTATTATGCTTCAGGTGAACAAAAAAAAAAAAGCAGGGGTAGCAATCCTTATCTCAGATCAAGTAAAAGCCAAGATAGATCTAGTCAAAAGAGATAAGGAAGGAAATTATATTTTATTAAAGGGTACCATAGATAATGTAGCAATATCTATACTAAATATATATGCACCAAGTGCAATAGCACACAAATTCCTAGGGGAGAAATTAAGAGAGATGCAAGAAGAAATAGACAGCCAAACAATACTAGTGGGGGATCGCAACCTTGCTCTCTCAGAATTAGATAAATCAAACTACAAAATAAACAAGAAAGAAACTAGGGAGATAAACCAATTGTTAGAAAAGTTAGATATGATAGATCTATGGAGAAAGTTGAATGGAGACAGTAGGGAGTTTACTTTTTTCTCAGCAGTCCATGGAACCTATACAAAAACTGACCATGTGTTAGGGCATAAAAACCTCAAAATCAAATGCAGAAAGGCAGAAATAGTAAATGCATCCTTTTCAGATCATGATGCAATAAAAATCACATGCAATATAAGGCCAGGAGAAAATAAACCAAAAGTTAATTGGAAATTAAATAATCTAATCCTGAAGAATGAATGGGTGAAAGAGCAAATCATAGACACAATCAATAATTTCATCCAGGAGAATGAAAATAAGGAGACAACATACCAAAATTTGTGGGATATGGCTAAAGCGGTTATAAGGGGCAATTTTATATCTCTAGATGCTTACTTGCATAAAATGGAGAAAGAAAACATCAATGAATTGGGCTTATTATTAAAAAAAACTAGAAAAAGAACAAATTAAAAACCCTCAATTAAATACCAAATTGGAAATTCTAAAAGTAAAAGGAGAAATTAATAAAATTGAAAATAAGAAAACTATTGAATTAATAAATAAAACTAAGAGTTGGTTCTATGAAAAAACTAACAAAATAGATAAGCCTTTAGTTAATTTGATAAGAAAAAGGAAAGAGGAAAATCAAATTGTTAGTCTCAAGAATGATAAGGGAGAACTTTCCTCCAATGAAGAGGAAATTAGAGCAATAATTAGGAGTTACTTTGCCCAACTTCATGCCAGTAAGTTTGATAATCTAAATGAAATGGAGGAATATCTACAAAAATATAGATTGCCCAGGTTAACAGAAGAGGATATAAATTATTTAAATAGCCCCATATCAGAAAAAGAAATAGAACAAGCTATTAACCAGCTCCCTAAGAAAAAATCTCCAGGGCCAGATGGATTTACATGTGAATTCTACCAAACATTCAAAGAACAATTAATTCCAATACTACACAAACTATTTGAGAAAATAGGGACAGAAGGTATACTGCCAGAATCCTTCTATGAGACCGATATGGTGCTGATAGCTAAACCAGGTAGGGTGAAAACAGAGAAAGAAAACTATAGACCAATTTCCCGAATTAATATTGATGCAAAAATTTTAAATAAGATATTAGCAATGAGATTACAGAAAGTCATCCCCAGGATAGTACACTATGACCAAGTAGGATTTATACCAGGGATGCAGGGCTGGTTCAATATTAGGAAAACTATCAGCATAATTAATTATATTAATAACCAAACTAACAAAAACCATATGATTATCTCCATAGATGCAGAAAAAGCCTTTGATAAAATCCAACACCCTTTCCTATTAAAAACACTATAGAGTATAGGAATAAATGGGCTTTTCCTTAAAATGATCAGTAGCATCTATTTAAAACCATCAGCAAGCATCATATGTAATGGAGACAAACTAAAACCATTCCCCATAAGATCAGGAGTGAAACAAGGCTACCCACTGTCACCATTACTATGTAATATTGTATTAGAAATGTTAGCTTTAGCAATAAGAGAAGAAAAAGAGATAAAAGGAATCAGAGTAGGTAATGAAGAAACCAAATTATCATTCTTTGCAGATGACATGATGGTATACTTAGAGAACCCTAGAGACTCAACTAAAAAACTACTAGAAACAATTCACAACTTTAGCAAAGTGGCAGGATTCAAAATTAATCCATATAAATCATCAGCATTTTTATATATTACCAACAAAGTTCAGCAGCAAGAGATACAAAAAGAAATTCCATTCCAAATAGCAGATGATAGGATAAAATATTTGGGAATCTATCTGCCAAGGAAAAGTCAGAAACTATACAAACTAAATTACAAAACACTTTCCACACAAATAAAATCAGACCTAATCAATTGGAAAAATATTAAGTGCTCATGGGTAGGCAGAGCGAACATAATAAAAATGACAATACTAACCTAAACTAATCTACTTATTTAGTGCCATACCAATCAAACTCCCAAGAAATTATTTTACAGATCTAGAAAAAAGAGTAGCAAAGTTCATTTGGAAGAACAAAAGGTCAAGGATTTCAAGGGGATTAATGAAAAAAAAAGGCAGATGAAGGTGGCCTTGCTGTACGAGCTCTAAAACTGTATTATAAAGCAGCGGTCATCAAAACCATTTGGTACTGGCTAAGAAATAGAGCAGTCGATCAGTGGCACAGGATAGGATATCAGGACAATCTAGGCAATAACCTTAACAATCTAGTATTCGATAAACCCAAAGACCCCAGCTTTTGGGATAAATACTCACTCTTCGGCAAAAACTGCTGGGAAAATTGGAAACTAGTGTGGATAATCAAACCTTTAAAGAAGGATGTGGCTGCCCATCTTAAAAACTATAGTTTCTCAAGAATAAACAAAACTGACAGGAACACCTTACATTTTAAACATAAATTTTTGTTGCAATAAAGTATAGACCAGCTTTTTCAAATGAATATGTGATCATTAATTTGAGATTCTCTCCAATGAGGCAAATCACAGCAAAACAATGCCTATGCATCCTCTGGGATTCTTCCACATGTCCTCTCATAAATTTGCCAAAGACTGGAATAGCCTTCCTAGCTCCCTGCTGACTTTTTGAGAGTACTCAGTGCAGTATCTCTTCCCATTATACATTTCCTCGATGACAATTTTACTGCTGTTATTCAAAGTTCTTGAATACATGATTGAATATATGTTGCAACCTACTCACATCTATCATATATTCCTCCATTGCCCTCTATGTAATCTTCATCTTTAATTCTACAGATAATCTTTGTATTTGATGTCTCACTGTCATACAACAAATGTAAGGACATTGGTATTAAAGATGGAAAACTTGGAACTTTTTAAGGACACTGAAGATTTTAGAAGGCATTTTAAATCACTATCTGCTCTTCCAAATACAAATGGCAATCCAAACAACAAATATTCTTGATGCAATGGATTTTTCCAAGGCAACAAGGTGGTACACTAGAAAGAATACAGCCTAGAGTCAAAAAGACCCATGTTCAAATCCAGTAACCTCTTTTTGCCTCAATTTTCTCAACTACATAAGGAAGATAATAGCACCTATTGCCCAGTATTGTTGTGAAGATCAAATGAGATAATATTTGTAAAATATTTGTAAAGTATTTAGCAGAGTACCTGGTACATAGTAGGCACTTAAATGTTTGTTTCCTTCCTTCCCTTCTTTTATCAGGCCAAACTCTGGAGTGTTTTCAGAACTCTTCTTCCAGGAGTCTTTGCAATGTGCTGAGGATTGATTCAACCAGTACATGTAATTTACAAACAGAAGCATCTAGAAGACTTCCTTCTCAACAGAATTCAACTGCAACTTGGACTCTCTGCTGAAAATTCTCAATGACAGTAGATCACACTTTTGACAAACAAGTTATCTGCCCTTTTTCCAACTCAACTAATTTTTAGATACAGGTGGTTACTGAATAGGATTGTTTCTCTTATGCCTTTCAAGGAATCTATAATTATTTTGAGATATGGATGGATATTAACAAAGTCTTTGACATGGTATTTCACTGTTCCAAATCAAAAAAGGTTTTCATAATCAACAATAAGCACAGTAGTACCTGGATGAGTTAAACTCAAGAAATTCTAGAATTTATCTACAAATCAGAGCCTATCCACACAACACTGCTTAAGAACTGTATTACACTGAGTAGCAGCCCTTAAATCAAGAAGATTTGAGTTCAAGTGCCATTTGGCATTGACCCTTATTGGCTATGTGACTGGGCAAATCACATAACCTCCCAAAACTTGGAAGTTTTCTCAACTGTAAAACAAAGAGCTTATATTATATACTTCTGAGGTTCCTTTCAGATCTATCATCATAGGATTGATTGATTTCTCTTTCACTTACTCTCAGTAACCTAATAGGGTAGCTCTAATGATTTTCTTCCTTCTCCTAATCCATTAATTTGTTTTCCCCAATACTGTAAGGTTTCCCATTCTTTTCCATTCTATGCTTTTTCTCCTCTGATCTCCTCCATGACTGTCTTTGATTTCAACTATTACTTCTATATAGATTACTTTAGTTCCAATTTGAATCCAAAATGCTGTACTAGCATTTCTAACTTCCTATAGCACTGATGAGTAACTAATACATTAAGCCATACAGGGAAAGCAGCTCAGCAAAAGTACAAAATCAGTAGGAAGAAAAATCAATTTATTAAAAAAAAAAGTGCTGGTACTTATACCAGGAAGCATATTTATGCTTGATTCTTACCAATAAGAAGATATATTTATTGCTTCATATATACACACATACACAAAAGAGGTAGCTTTATAAGGATATGACTTTTTCATTGCAGAATTTGATATAAAGTAGGTTCAGTATGACATGTAACCCAGGTTTCAAGAAAGAGATTATAAAGGCAAAAAAAAAAAATTTAATAGGTTAAAGAAATAAGGGATGAACGTTGGAAGCAAAAAAGACAAAGGTATTACTTGCTGTGCTGATTAAGGACAGATACAAAACATGTATTTTTTACTCCCCTTTGCACACTAATAGATTCTGCCAAAATCAGCTGGTCAATAAACATTTATTAAGGACCTATGTGCAAGGCACTGTGCTAAATTCTGAACAACTCATTGTTCCCCAAACTCTTCTTGACTGTTCCTGATTTTTTACATTTCTTTATACTACAAACTATACCTGAAATTAAATTTGATATCATAGAAATGTATTCAGTCACTATTATGTATGAGGAACAGTGCTAAGCATTAGAGACATAAAGATGAAAACCAATCATTTCTATATTCAGGAAGCTTATCTACTAGTTGAAATATGGAATTCCCAAATAAAAAAAAAATGGAGAAAAGTAGAAAACTAGATAAGATGCTCTAGAAAAATACAAAAGTCAGTGAACTTGTGGCAGGGGTGAGAGAACAGTTAGGGAAGAAGGAAGAGAATCAAGCATCATTCATGAAAAAAGTAGCCCCTAACCTAAGGCTTAGAAGAAAATTTCAACAGGCATAGAAATCTGTTCTGTGTATGGAGGCAAAAGATAGCAAAAGTATCCTTATTTACATATATGCGCATATATATATACACATGTACATACACACCCATATGCGCATACACAGAAATCTTACCATCCCTAGAGATCAGCTCAAATGCCACCTCCTTTACAAAGCTATCCTTGATCATTCTTCCTTCACAGACACATCTTGATAATTACCTCGCCATCTCCTTGGATCTCTTACAGGCTTTTATAAATCCGAAAGAGAAATACAAAGTGAAATTTTGTATTATGCTACTGAAAAACTTATCAACTTAGGTATAAAGGAATATACATATTATCTCCCCTAGCAGATTGCCTTGATGGAAAGAATTACATCTAATTACTGTTTTCCTTCTTACAACTTTTATCATCCTCCTTTGTTTCTCACATAGTAAGCAACAGTACGTCAAGGATATGGATATACTTTCAAATTCAAGAATTTTATTATACTAATAGGTACAGATCATGAGGTTCTAGGGACTGATTCTGACTAAAAATATTTTTTTCAAAAATAAATTAAAAATAGAATGACAGTTTATTAATTTATGTTACTATATAACTAAGAGACAGAATGACAGGGTGACAGCTGGCCTCAACTTCAGCAAGATTCAGATTGGACTCCTACTTCTGACATGCATGTACCATGTAACCCTAGGCAAGTTGCTTATGCTTTCTATGCTCTACACAGTAATTCTCTTAATATTCTTAAGATGCAGAGAAAGTACCAAACTGCATTGGTGGAGCCAGCACACTCATCTAGGAATTTTCTGTAACAATGAAATCACAGGCCCAGTTCCTAGTCCTATCAAGCCGATTTTGATCAAGCTGATCAAAATACTCATGTCAGCTAGTCAATGCATTCTCAATTCAGGAGACTTTTTTTTTTTTTTTTTGAAAATCAATTAAGATCAGTTCATTTAGTGAATATTGTCAAAGCAAAGTAGAATGAATTTAAAGGACAGTGTCATAACACTTTGACAGTATAATACACTCCAACAATTGAGATACAATGTCTGACTGCTAGTTAGGCATTTTTCATCCTGGACAGTGATGAACTAACCAACAAATATATTCTCTGGCTCTCCTTTGTCTAAGCTCCAGGTAGATCATTGCCCTTATAGCTTAATATACAAGATGTAACTAATTAAATTACAACCTATATTATTTTAGTTACATTTTAGTTTTCTTGAGGAGATCTGGAAACTTTATTTACAACAAAGCCAAAAGTTGGTCCAAGAAGTCTATTAAACTATATCTTCTCAAATAGTTGTAATAAACTGCATTTTTTAAAAAATTGTATTATCTACATAATTCATAACAATAGATACAAAAAATGTCATGTGTACCTTCATATTGTTTGAAATTGAATATTACTACGTAAACACTATATAAAAAGTTTTGTGTCTCTTGTAAACAAACAAAAAATTGATATTTTGGACCTACTATTTGAATTGAGCTTTGCATGTATTATCTTATGACTTACACATGTTCACTTTGACTCATGTTCAAAGGGTGATTAACAATAAAGATTTAACATTACATGACACTTTTATTAAATATTGAAATAGTCTTATTGTTTTTCTATAATACCACAAATAATGGTAGTCTATACAGGGAAAAGTATTGCATAAAGTCTCAAAAAAAAAAAAATCAACCGCTTCACTAAAAAGAAAGCTATTGTTATAAAAACCACAGCTAATTTCTTTCTTTCTTTCTCTACTTGTTTGCTAAGGCAGTTGGGGTTAAGTGACTTGCCCAGGGTCACACAGCTAGGAAGTGTTAAGTGTCTGAGGCCAAATTTGAACTCAGGTCCTCCTGACTTCAGGGTTGGTGCTCTATCCACTGTGCCACCTAGCTGCCCCTACCATAGCTAATTTTAACACATGCAAAAAATCCACATTCAAGTACACAAAAGTCTATAAGTGATCTACTCCTACCTTAGACTCATGGTAAATCTTAGGGAATAACCAATTTAAATACCCTCTGGAATTTTGGGAATACACAATGTTTGCATCTGCATTCTCCATATACACATTTATTAGTTTGGCTTCTATACTCTCTTGCCTCCTGGAAAGTCCCTTTCATCTCCAACCCTTTTTTCTTCATCCAGCATAAGTTGTTAATGATATTTTTTTAGTCATTTTTTACACACTATACATTTTCTTATCACCCTCAATTCCACCATGCTAGTTCAGTGTCTCATAATCTGGTTCCCTTGCCTCAATCTTCTTCTGAATCCATCCATACCATGCTAATAAACTATATATACCACTGTTAAACTGACCTTCATACTTCCCAGACCAAGTCTCCCTACTACTGCAAAACTTAGTAATATTTCATTACATACTAAATCAAGATAAAATCCTTTATCACACTACTCAAAGGTCTCCAAAAATCCTTTCTTCTTTATATGATAGAAATTTTAGTGGAATGTAAACAGCTTGACCTTAGAGGGCAAAACTAAATGGTAAAAGTGTGATGAGGTAGACTTCAACTAAAGAAAAACATCCCAGTGGTCTTAGTTGTCTAAAACAGCAATGGCCTACATGAGTAGTTAATAGGTTTTACTTCATGGGATATTTCCTGAAGGAAAGTGGATGATCATTTGTGTCATGGATGTTGTAAATGAGGTTCATATTCTAAGCAGGTAAGGAAGTAGATTAAATCTGATAATATAAAATCAAAACTTTATCATTTTATATCTCATTCCTTAGCACATTTTATGCTTTCCTACTTCTAAACTTTTACTCAAGTTAATCTCTTGTCTAGAATACCTTACTTCTATGTCTGCCTGCTGAAATTCTACTCATCCTGTAATGTGTAACTTAAAAGCAATCTCCTCCCATATAAGCTTCCTTGAATTTCTTAGCCATAAATTACAGTCTCTCAGACTTTTGAGTCTCCAGAAAGGCAGTGACCTGCCTTATCCTTCTTCATATTGTCCTTGAGCCTTCAACTGTGCACTTTTCATATGGTAGCAGCTAAATAAATAATTATTGAATCAAGTAATACAGATAAGCCACAATAATTCTACAAAGTGATTTGAAAAAACAGAAATTAAAAAACCCCTAAAATAGGATATTTTAAGGCTTATTCAACAGCCTTCATTAACAAACATGCATGTACTTAAAAACTGACCCAAATCCTGCATTAGGCAAAGCTACCATCTTATTAGGGCTCAATCACTGTGGAGAAAAGGCCCACCCTTCCTGATTCCAACAATACTAACTGCCACTGAAAAAAAGGCAAATAAGTCCAAGAAGCCCAGGAAGAACAGCATCTACAACCTTGATTTTAGCCTGCCCCTGCAACCCATCCTTTCTTGTGCAGATTGATCTAGGAAATGGTTCAATGGATAATACAGCCCCTCCTCCTTTGTAATCCCAGGATTCTGAGATCCAGAAAATGTTTTCACCAAAGTCCTTAGCACAATTCAAAAGTTTAACAACAGAAACAGATAATGTTTTATCAATAGAAATGACATTAAAGATAGATAACCATCTGCTTGCTGCTGCATCATAAGAACCACTAAACCTATTATTTAACTTGCAGAGAAAATCTATATTGTAGTTTCCTCATATTAGTATGTGAGTTCTTCGAAGACAGGGAATGTTTTACTCATTTATTTATATCACTAGCACTTGGCATAGTGTTTGGTACATATTATATCCTTGACAAATGACTTTTTATTAATTTGCTGTTCATCAATGGTTTTTTCCTGTCTTAATAAATCAGTAAATCCTTTGATATTCCAGAAGAGATGTTTCCTTCAAGTTAGCTACAGTATGCTAGTAAATCAACTAATAAACTAATGTTTAGCATTAGACACATAAAGATGGTATTGGTGGTGGTGGTGGGTTTTTGTTTGGGGAGGGACAAAGTGGAGGAGAGGGGTAGTGATGTAAATAATGTTCAAAATGATCATGTTACAAGTATATGATGACATGATTATCTTTTTAAAAATAAATGAGATAACAAAGTACTCTGCAAAACTTCAAGATATTATTATATTCCCTTATTAGAATATAATTACTGTAAGAATAAGGTTTGGTTCATTATTTGTTCTTTTATCCCTAGTATTTAGCACATGGTAAGCACTTACTAAACACTTTTTTTAATGATTCCTAAGATAACAAAACAACTTAAGATCTATAAAAGAACATAAAAAACTATGTTGCATATTTGAATTTTTATAAATTTTCTAAACTCCTTATACCTTTCAAAATATACCATTCTAATTTCTACATTTTACTTTAGCAGTGTTAATGCTTAAATACAGAAAGTCAACTATTCTGTTTCCCACTTCAGTTATTCTATCTAGAGCTCCCTCTACCTGCAATGTCCTCCCTGATCCCACTACCTATTGAAATTTTAGCCATCCTTCAAAACATTTCTTCATCAAGTATTACCCAAATGCCAATGTTTCTTCAAAATGCTAAAGTTTCTTCCTGACACTTTGCTTGTATCTATTATAACAATGTAACAATACATTGTATCTATTATAACAATTTATCTAACACTTTACAGTATATAAAAGCACTATTCTCTCAACAACTCTTTAGGTTAGCAGTACATATATTACAGAGAAGAAAACTCAGTTCAAAGAAGCTAAAGGATTTACCCAAACATAGTTACATTAAATGACTAAATTATAACTACAATCCAGGTGTTCTATCTTTGAATAGAAAGTTATTATATGAAATATTACTGTGGTTTAAAAAATGACATATGTCAGACTGGCTAAGATGATGGGGAAAGGTAATGGAGAATGTTAGAAGGAATATGGGAAAACTGGGACACTAATACATTGTTGGTGGAACTGTGAACAGATCCGGCCATTCTAGAGAACAATTTGGAACTACACTAAAAAAGTATCAAACTGTGCATACCCTTTGACCCAGCAGTGTTTCTATTGGGCCTACATCCCAAAGAGATCTTAAAGGAAGGAAAGGGACCCACATGTGCAAAAATGTTTATAACAGCCCTTTTTATAGTGGCAAGAAACTGGAAACTGAGTGGATGACCACCATTTGGAGAATGACTGAATAAGTTGTGGTATATGAATATTATGTAATATTATTGTTCTATAAGAAATGATCAGCAGGATGATTTTAGAGATGCCTGGAGAGACTTACATGAACTGATGCTAAGCGAAATGATCATTGTACATGGCAACATCAATATTATATGACAATCAATTCTGATGAATGTGACTCTTTCCAACAATGAGATGATTCAGACTAGTTTCAATGATCTTGTGATTAAGAGAGCCATCTACACAAATAGACAGGACTGTGGGAACTGAGTGTGGATCACAACATAACATTCTCATTCTTTTTGTTGCTGATCACTTGCATTTTTTCTTACTCATTTACTTTTCTTTTTAAATCTGATTTTTCTCGTGCAGCAAGAGAATTGTATAATTGTTACACATATTGGATTTAACATGTATAACATATATTGGATTGCTTGCCATCTAGGGGAAGGGAAAATCTGAAACACAAGGCTATGCAAGGGTCAATGTTGAAAAATTATTCGTGCATATGTTTTCAAAATAAAAAGCTTTAAAAATATGAAAAAATGACAGATGTGATTAAATACAGAGAAGCATGGAAAGATGTACATTTGAAGCAGTGTAATCAAAGACAAGAATACAATATACACAATAACAATAATGTAAACAGAAAGAACCATTAAAAAATTCATAAAGTAAATGTTGCAAAATTATAAAAACAAATATGACTTGAATATAAAAATATGAGAAAATGCCCCTACCCCACCCATTGGCAAAGGTAGGACATCCACAAGTTTTGTACATTGTACATATTTTCAGATTTCAAAAGATGAAGTTTCATGTATATGAACAACAATTAGCTTAGTCTGGCTAGGTTAGAAAGTATATGAAGAAAACTATTATGTAATAAGTCTACAAAGGAATCAGATCGAGAAGAGTTTTACAGTCTAAAGAGAGGCTTTTATATTTTGGTCCTATGATCTAGAACAAAGCTTCTTAAAACTGTGGTTTTCAGTCCCATATGGGTCACATAACTAAATATGAGAATGGTGAAATTATGATTTATTATTACTAAATGTTTGAATTGTATACTTATTTTATATACCTATATACATTGAAGCATTCAATAAATAAGTATTTATTAAGTGACTACTATGTATTGCCTGGCTCTGAAGTTCTGGGAATAATATAAAGATCAGGAGAAAAAAAAAAAATCTCAGTCCTCACAGAACTTCCATTCTATTAGGATAACTAATGAATTCAGATAAGTAAATATAAAATATATTCAAAGTAAATACGAGTAAAGGGGGAGGGCTACAGGAAGCTAGATTCCCACAAATGGAGGTAAGAAGAAAATACATTCCAGTCAAAGGTTCTGGGAACAGCCTATATGCAAAGAGAAATAAATCTAAGAGGATTTAAATTTAAATCTAAATCTGGTTAGAGGAATAGCAAGTCACAGAACTATAACAAAGAAAAATTAAAAATTACAACATATTAGGGGCAAAACAGCTAGGAGGATTCAAGAATTATTATGTAAATGTTCACTGAGCAAAAAAGAATGTAATAAAATAATTAACATCCTTCCAAAGGAATAGTCATAGAGAATAAGATAGAACAGATGGGCCCTAGGGCAGCCTATAGTGGAAAGAAAGATGAAGGTACTACTACTAAATAAATAAAAACTATGAAAAAAAATGTTATTATAATCCCTATTTGCAAATAAACAAACTGATGACTTATCCAAAAATTACACAATGTCTGTGTCTGAAGCCACATCTGAACTCAGGTCTTCCTAACTCCAGATCCAGCATTCTATAAGTTATACCACCAGCTATCTATATCTTTACCCCTTTACAGGGGTATCCCTAATACCTTTTAGTGAACAATGATTTACTGACATTTCAAATTACTTTTTTTTAAAATGAACTAGATTTCTTCATCAATATACTATTTAAAATTTGACATAGTCTTAATTCTCCCTACTTGCTCAACAGCTTTTATCATACTTTAAAAATCAACTCTTTCATTTCAAAATAGAGTATATTTCATTCCATACATGTCTCTAATATTCAGTGTTCCATCTGACAGCCTACATTGAGCTCCAAGAGAACTTTAAGGCAGTTATCACAATTTGCATGTACTATAAACTGTGGAAAAACAAAGGACTTATTCAAGTACAGGAAAAGTTTTCCCAAGTAGCACTCTAGCATCTATAAAAATTTATAGAGTTCTACTCTGCATATGGATATACTCTTGTCTCACCATCATCCAGGGGCTGGAAGGAAAAGCAAAGTTAAGTAGTTAGAAGCAGTACCCAATTTACAAACAAGCCACATTCTGAAAGTTAATTTATAAATCAGTGTTCAGTATTGAACCATTTTTCAATAGAAACACATATATAGATAAATTCTCACCAACAAAATACTGTTTGAACTATTAATATACTCAAAGTATAATATGTTAATAATACCAAAGAATCTAAACACTTTATATAACAATATTTCTATGGTTTAAAAACACACACACACACACACAAGCAAGACATTCAGACTTCTAACCTGGGGACTTTAAACGCAACATCCCTATTAAAAAAGAACTAAGGATTTTTCTAGTCCTGCCCCCTCCATAAAAACAAGAAGGATTCAAGAAGGGAAAGAGGCACTTTGGGATTACCACTTTCTTTTCTTCTTCAATTCTGTCAGTAATTACTCAAATTATCCCTGGGCTATGATTTCTGGAATCTACCTTTTTCCTTTAAAAAAATAATTAAAAAAATTAAAAACTAAAAGATATTATCTTCCCCATTTCCAACATTCTAGCACAGCTTTATTTTCTGAAATTCCTCAAGGATTACAATAATTTGATAATCCATTTGCAAGTTCTTCCATACCATGTATTATCAGTTCTCTACTCCTCGAGACTTGATCTCAAGCTCTGAAAACAGACTTTCAGAGCAGTTCTCATCCCACCATACTGAGACACTATTATATAATTTGCTCCCTTTATTCCAAGTGATTTTATACCTTTGTTGTTTACACTCTATACAAGCTTACTTAAAGGCCTACTGTCCTAAGTTTCAGGTTGGCTTTTAAAAAACAAACAAAAAAAAAAAAAAAAAAACCACTTCAATTCTTTCTGACATTTAGCCTTGTTAATAAAGTTCTTAATGATTATGAACTTCATCCTTGAACATCAATAGTCTAAGATGGAAGTTTCATTACTATAGAGGATTAGTGAAGTTGAATAGAAGACAATAAAGAATAGTATGCCCTTGGCTGTGGATGAAATACATCTAACAAGACCAGGAGAAGAAAAAAAATATATTTTCCTGGAGGCTCACAAATATAATTGAGAGGGTTTTTAAAGAAACATTGGGGGAAAAAAAGTTAGAAAGGTAGGCTGTCTACATAAAATCTAAAATTTCGGGTACTACAGAAGCAAATATAACACAGAAGAAAGAACCAGTGATTCATGGGGGGATATGTATAAAGATAGAAAGCTTCAAATATTTGCTGGTCAACTAAATTAATAAAGAAGGTAAATGAGAGCTCCATAAGAAAAGAAAGTAAACCTGATCTCATGATTATGAAAAATATGATACTGATGAATCTCATGACTAGAAAGATCTGGGAGGACATATTTTATTTTTTAAGAGAAAATACTATTTATTATTAAGAAAACATAACTTCCTGAAAGAATGTAAGTCCTCCACAGGCAGACACTATTTTGAAGTTTTGAACTAAAATGGTTAGTATAAAGAAGCCCAAAGTAAAGGGGGAAAAAATATTCAGGTAATAACAACTGACATTTATGTATTACTTTTAAAATTTTTCAAAAAATACATTTTCATACATTTAAGTTAAACATAAGATAGCTAATAAAATTTAAAAAAAACTTTTGAAGTTTATTTTAGTTTTTGTTGTTAATAATTTGAGATGAAACTAATTAGTACGGAGAATTCATGGATGAAAATTATTTCATTTTTATATCTGCATCCCCAGCCTCTAACATAATGCTTGACACATAGTAGGTATATAATAAGTGCTTACTAATTGAGGAAATCTTGGTATCTAAGAATGGGGAAATATATTGTATAATATTTGGGTAAGAATTAAAAAAAGAGAAACTATCTGTTTTAAGGCCGTATTATAATCCAACTGGACAAAAGGAAGAATTAGGTGAGGAATCTGAAAAACAATTTACAAATCTGGCACAGAAGCATGATATTCTGAAAATGGAGGATTAGAGCCATTTGAAGGCACTTTCTGTCAAATGAAAAGCATTTAGTTAATATATGATTTGCTTTAATGATGAAGTAGAAAGTTTTAATGGCAATTCCATCACAGAAATAGGAAGAGGAAAAATACAGGCCTTGTTTGACTATGCACTAGTTCCTGAAGACAAGGTATTTCAGAATATGTAGATAAAGGATAGATGGGATATAATATGCATTTTGCAAAGAAGGTAGGAGCAGAGGATGTAGGACCATAAGACCGTAGAATTAAAGGATCCTTATGAACAAAAATATTTATAGCTGCTCATTCTGTAATGGCAAGAAAACCTAGAAATGAAGTAGGTCCCTATCAATTGAGGAATAACTAAATAAATTGTGATATATGAATATAATGGAATAATACTGTGCTGTACAATTATGGAGATAACGTATATAAGTTATCACAGTTTTGTTTTTCTTTCCCTTTTTTCTAATGGAGATGAATGGGAAAGAGAAAAAAAGATTTTTTGATTGAATAAAATTTAATTTTTTCAAATTATAAACCAGGAAGGAAACCTGAAGATCACATAGTACAAAGCTTTCATTATATAGATGAAGAAACTGAAACCAAGAAGAGTTAAGTGATTAGGCTAATGGAACAAAATGAAACCTTAAACCCCATTCAAGGTGTAAGAAAGTTTTTATGAACTCAAAAGTAAAAAATAAAATTAATTCAATAAAGAATACAAGACAAAGCACCAACAGAGGCTGATATAGTAGCAGCCAGAGAAGCAGTACATTAACTAACTCAAATTTTTATATATGTATGTATGTGTGTCTTTATAAGGCATATATAGAACATAAAAGCACAGGCAAATAACTGAGGATACAGACAAAGGAAAAATAGTCTTTTAAGAATAGTGTAGGAACATCTAACTCTAGAATAGACCGTGCACAACATAAGGAGAGCAAAAGGTTTGTTTCTCTAAGCTATGCTGACAGCTAAAAAGGAAATTTTAAAAAGGGATAGGATAATAAAAATGGACAATGAGAAAGCTGAACTATTACTCATTTCTTATATTACACCTGTTTCATCAATGAAGAATAATAAGTTTTGAACTAAGGATTATAAAACTGCTTAATAGAAAGAAGCCCAAAATAAAGAAGAAAAAAATTTTCAGGTAATAACTGACATTTATGAAAACTTTTAAAAGTTTTCAAAGCATATATTTTTATATTAGCTTCAATTTCCATGAGAAAGGTAATACTTTTTTTTAAAAATCTGCAGAAAGTTTTACAAAAATAGTTGTTGGAAACTATCTTTACATGTATTTGGAAAAATAAAATACTATTTTTAAAAAATCTGTTAGCTTATTTTAGTTTTTCTTTTGGAGATTTGGGATGGGAGAAGGCCTAGGACTTAGTGTACAAAACTCCATGTATGGAAATTCCTTCCAATTCTACCAATGTAGAAAAGCAACTCATCAATAATTTACAGTTTTAAAGAGTTACCAGGTCCACCAAAAGGTTGTTACTTGCCTGTGGCCACACAATTTCAGAGAAATTCATTTCTTCCTAACTTCAAATCTAATTTTATTCACAATAACATACTATCCTAAATGAATTATGTCACCATGAGTGAATGGATATATCCTAAGATACTAAAAGAACAGGAAGATGCGCTTGCTGAGCTACTTAAAGTGATCTCTAGAAGGGAAAAAGTACTGTAAGAGTAGACAATAGTAAGTATCCTATTTAAAAAGCTGGAAAAGTATGGTAAAATCTGCCAATCAGTGAGAATGATTTATTTTGGACAAAATATTTTACTAAAACGGTGTGCAGTCTCTCAAAAAGAAATAATTATCAATGAAAGCCAATACTTTCTGTATCTACTGCTGTATCAAGAATATGTCATGCAAAAGATAAGCAAAAAAGATAATTTCAATTACATCAAACTTAAAAGCTTTTACACTATCAAAATCAATTCAGTTAGAATAAAAAGCAATTGAGCAAAAGTCTTTACATCAAATAGCTTAAAAAAAAAAAAGCTAACACATGAAATATACAGGGAATTAAATCCCAATATGAGATTAAGAGAGATTTCCCCACTATATAAATTGGGTCCCAAAAGATGAAAAACAAAAGAGATTTCAACAACCATATGGGGAAAATGCATCAAATTACAACTAATATAATTACAAAGTAAACAACTCTTGAGATTTCACCTTACCCTCTATCAAACTGACAAGGATAATAAAGGTAAAAAATGTTGGAAGGACTGTGGAAAGGCACCATACTAATAATACATTGCTGGAAGAACTGTGAATTTGTCTAACTTTTCAGGGAAAATACTTGATTTTAAGAAGAAATACTAAATGTTGATAAATCTCTAACCCAGCTGAACCCAAAAGAGGTCAAAGTCAGAAATAATTATTATACATATTATACATTAATAAACATATGAAAGTATTTATAGCAGTATTTTCTGTATTGGGGAAAAAGAAAAAGTGGGAAAAAATTAGGTATCCATCAATTGGAAAATGATTAAATAAACTGTAGTTTATGAATGTAATGAATTACTACTGCATTAAGAAATTTATGACAACACTGGAGAAGCAGTCACTGGAAGATTGTTGTAATTGGGCATGCTCAGACTAAAGAACAAACAACCTTGAGAAGGGATGTAGTAGTACTCTTCAAATATCTGAAGAGTTCTCATGTGCAAGAAGGATTAGACTTGCTCTGCTTAGCCCCATCAGACAGAACTAGAAACAATGTGAAGTCTACAGAGTGGTAGATTTAAGCTTGATAAAGAAAGCATTGCTAACAAAAATAGGCTTCTTCAGGGCAAAGGTCTTCAGAATCTGAAACGATCTTGATTCAGATGTACATTGACCTATATTAGCCAAGATCCTTTCAGTCTTTGGTAATGTGTCTCTCAAGTCCTCTATGAATTCATTCCTATGTTCTGTCACTCAGCACCATACAAATAACAAATTAAGACAAAGTCACCTATTCTTCACTGCTTAACATTTCCATCACCGTCTAAACTACCAGAACAGGGTTTTCACCAATTTTTAAAATTCAACATAGGATCAAAGATCTAGAACAAGAAAAAACTTCAGAAACCATTTAATTCAACATCCTCATTTTACATATAAGGAAACCAGCCAGGAAGGTTCAAGAAGTTGTTCGAGGTCACATATAAATGTCAAAGGTACTCTGAACTGCAGACAATAAATTCTCAAATTAGTCATCTGTGGTCAGGTAAAATCTAATCTAAATTGCATAATCCTCTACCAGCATTGCATCATGCAAAGTACCTGTGATCCAAAAGGCAAGTCCTTTCCTCCCTCTTCTCTAATTTACAGAATTCTTCCACCAATTCTAAAATATAATTAACTCAACAGAAAATTTTAAGCCTCTATCATATGTCAGAAATAGAACTGAATTGTCCAAAGGCTGAGCTCCAGTGAGAAAAATCACTGAAATCCTGTAGCAATAAGCAAATTCACTAAAAAGGAATTTGAGAAAAGTTTGTTTCAGGACAGGGAAGGAACTAAAGAAAAAAAAATGTACAATTGTAAAATAATATACCATGAAAGAAAAAGTAGCACTTATGTTAAACTTGTTTCTCATATTATATATTTTCATTAACTGGAAAAAAAAAAAGAGTTGCCATTCTAAGGCTTGCTTAGGCCCTACAGATCTTACCCTCTTCCAATTTTTCAAATGTCTAGACTAGCCTTTTCTAAACTATAATGTATTAGCTATTAAAGAATGTCAGTATTCTGTCATCATCTACTACAGCACACTACAAGCAGCATGTATTCAATACATATACATATATGGATACAACTATATAACAGATATATAGGTTGAATGATGACCTGGTTCTGTATTCCCAAAAATCACATCCTATTAAAACAAGAAATCTCTATTAATCATATTGGGTGGATAAGAATTAAAACAGTAAAATCAGAATGTGGCAACTTTTAGCATACAGTATTAAAAGCCATATGAAAATAAACAGAGCATAAGGTATGGCCTTTAAAGTATTTAAACTTCACAGGAATATACCTATGAAGAGTTCTTGTTCCTTTGAAAGCGCTATCAAAAGGAGACTTTAGGAACCTGATCCAGTAGAATCCCCAATCCAGTTCTGTAATCCCTACAAAAGAACAATTGAGACCTGGCAAGAAGTCTTTCCTACATCAAATTGACTGGAAAATCAAATGCAAACAGATGCCAAGAAGAATTGCAATATTTATTTAAAAACCTAGATTATTAGCTTTTTATTTATATTTTAGAACCTAGATATTATATTTACACAAAAAATAAAATTTTAATAATATAATTTAAAATGCATTCTGAGAGCTCAATATTTTCAAGTTTTCTAAGATTATTTTTATAAAATTAATACAAACATCTAATTTTTATGTTTTACAAATCTGTTTAATATTGCTTAGTATTATTCAGAGCACTAAGCATGATCATTTTTTTAATTGCTTTCCAATTTTAAAAACCATGCTATACATAGTAGCATGCATAAATCTTCAGAAAATACTGTGTTAGATACTGTGTCTCTCATTTGATTCTTTGAAACTAAGGCAGGAAGCATATGCATTACTGTCCTCCTTTTTAAAAGAAGAAAAACTAAGGTTCAGGAATTTAAGTTACTTCCTTACTGCCACAGGCTGGTAAGAGCTGAGAGACAAATACAACAGCGGATATGCAAATCTGAAGTTGCCTCTGTATCACTCACCCAAGAAAGCCCAGTCCAAGGCATTGGCAAAAGGATAAAAGAGAGTAAAGTTGAACTTTGGAAAAAAGAAGCAAAAGGAGGGAAAGTTAGCTTTAACTAAGCTTCAGAATCATTCTTCTATTACTGTGAAGTTCTAAAATTTCATACTTTCAGTATTTATATGTTAGAACTACCTGTAACTAAATAAATCACTTTACTTTCCCAATCTACCCTATCTATCAAAATAACAATAATAATAGCTAAGATTTATACAGTGATAAATTTAAGGTTTCCAAAGCACTTTATATGGATTCTCTCAATTTAGGATTGCTAACCTCTGAGGTCCCTTCTAATCCTAAAATCTACAATCCTAAAATTCTAAAACTTAACAATTTAGATATTTCTTCTTTGATCTTCTCTAGCCTGCAAGTTTACAGGTATTACAGAAATTTAAGCAACTATTTTTACCCCTTTATTGCCTGCCCCCAATAATGATAATTCTTCCTTGAGTGGGGACTAGAGAACACAAGTGCAATGCACATTTATAAACAACAAATACCAGAAATAAATAAATAAACAAGAAAGTACAGCAGGATTGCTCTCTGGGAATTCTTAAAAACAGCTTCTCTCAAAAAAAAAAAAAAAAGTAGGGAGAGGGAATTTCCTAATTTCAAAGAACAATTTCAGTCTCAAACCAATTTCTTTGCCCAAATCTAAAAGACTTATAATTAAGAGTCATTAGTAGTTTCTATATGAAAGAAGCTTTGGCCTGTGCTGGAAAGGTTGGCATATGTGCATTAAAAAAAATAAATAAATAAACAAATTAATTAATTAATTAAAAGAATTTGCAGAACTGGGCTTTTTGACAGTTTTGGGTTCAGTCTACAGGAAGAGGAAAAGGAGCCTGTATGTCTTTTAAACTTAGTGCAAGTTGACTTTAGCAGCTGAAGAGATAACTTATACTCTATACACAAGTATATCTCATATATACTGGATTAATTAAGATTAAATTTTGTGAGACTAGATATCTAACCATCATTCATTAAAAACTACCAGGACTATTTATTAAGCACCTATTATCCATTCTTCAATCCTGTCAAATTATCTTTCTTGCTTTCTTCATATTTGACATTCCATCTCCCATATTTCTTGCCTTTTTTTCCTACGTTGTTTCCTCAGGCCTGAAATGCCCTCCCTCCACACCTTCCCCTCTTAAGACTGCCTAGTTTCTTTAAAAAACTCAATTAAAATACCATTTTTATATGAAACTTTTCCTGATCTACCTAGCAAAAAAAAAAACTATATATTTTGGATACTTGTGTGTATGAGTATGCATATAGTTATATACATGGTGCCTTACTTAACAAAAAAATAGATTCCTTGAAGAAATGGAGCGTTTCATTTTTATCTTTGTATCTCCAGTGGATAGTATAGTGCCTGATAAATATTAGTTGATTACAAAAAGTGAAAATGGTTACATATTAAAAGACATCGAGTTACTAATTATTAATGAGAGTCATTCCTGAATCAGTTATGTACATTCAGAACTACAAATTCTTATTAGCACAAGGAAAACTCATTTAAACAAAAGTACAAGAATGTCAAAGGACCAATCAGACAACAGAACTTAAACCATCAAAAAATCCCCAATACTTACTTGATCTCTGATGTTACTGTTTAGAATATATTTGCAGAGAAGTGAGAAATGGCACTGAAGACCATGAAAATGGAAAATCAGAACAAAAATATGCAAAAAAGGTGATATCTGCTAGAAATAACAATTTTGAAGATGTTTTCTTCTCTTTCAATTAATTGAAAAGATGCCAAAGGTAAAGCAAAATAATCTCAAACTTTATTATAAATTTTAAAAAAGCAACTGAGATCAATAACTGCGAAGCCTCCTTTCCCATCTATATAAAACTTGCCTGAAATAAAACTGCACATATCTCTATAATCATTTATGATAAAGAAAAAAGCAGATTTTTGCAAACAATATTCCATAAAACAATATATCTCTGCCATCCTACTTGAAAGATGCAGAGAATGCAAAGTTCTATCATTGTAGGTTTTGTTTTTTGTTTTTTTTTGTTTTTTTTTTTTAGTGAATGGGCACAACTTTCATAAAGTATCTTCTATACAAATGCCAAATTTACAAAAAATTAAATAAATATGTTAAAAATGATTTGTTTTTAAAACCTAAAATATTGGATTGGATGGCAAATTCAACCTTCACAAGTTTAACCTGGAAAAGAAACATTTTCCTATTTTTTATTCCTAAATAATGCTTCAATCTAGAAAGAAAATATTTTTGAACGTCTGAAAACAAGAAATCCTAGATTTCAGTTTTGATATTGCTACTCTCACCTTATTTGATTTGGTACAATACACTTTATTATTTAAGGCCTCAGTTTATTTATCTGTAAGATGAGGGCAGATCTATCCTTATGGAATCTACAATCAGCTAAAAGGCTGAGACACAAAGGAAACCTCTCATTCAAGGCAATAAGATAAGAATGACAAATCTGCCCTGTAGACAGAAAGAAGAACAATAGTTCATTTATACTGAAGTCAAAGGATCTGGATTTAAATCCTACCTCTACCCTTTAATACCTTTTTGACCCTGGATAAGTCTCAATTTATTCACTCATAAAAAGAAGTCAGAATAGACAAATTCCTCAAATCCCTTGCAATTCCAAATCTATGATTATAAAACAAAACAAAACAAAAAATACAGTATGGGTACAACATGGGATCTTAGGTGAGAAAGATCAATATCAAACAGATTTAGGGACACAGGAAAAGAAAGCACAGGAACCACAACAGTAGTGGGAACATGGAGAAAAAGCATGAAATAAAGCCAGAAAGGTATGATGACACCAGATTGTAAAAGACTTTGAATATCCAAGAAGCCTGAACTATATTCCTTAAGCAACGGAGAAAGAGTTTTGGAAAAAAAAAATAGTAATAATCTAGCAGCCTTGTAAATGATAAGATGGGGAGAGAGAGTGAAGGAAGGATAAGGGAGAGGGAAAAGGAAATTAAAGAGCAATAACAGGTCAGTGAAATAACAATCCACATGGTTTGTAATAAGGAACTACACTCTGGTTCTAAAGAAGGGGGAAATGCCAAAAAGTACAAAAATAAAGTCAACAGGATTTGGAAACTCACTAGACAGATAAGAGACGGATAAATCAAAGGCATTACCAAGATTTCAAACATGTAAGACTCACTCATTTGTGGTATCACTGAAATGGTTTAAAAAAAAAAAAAAAAAGAGGGAGCCTAGCTGGGGGCAGAGGTAACAAGCCTGGAATTGAATATGTTGAATTTGAGGTATAAGTGTACACAAGTAGAAAATCCTATAAGTTCACATCCTATCCCTGAAATCTGGTTTCTTGACCCTATTGAACTGCTTTCACCAAGGCTACTGATGATTTCAGTTGCTAATTCCAAGGTTCTATTCTCAGTTCTTAACCTTTTTAACCTCTCTTGGAGTTGATCATTCCTTCCTACAGAATACTTCTTGTTCCCTGGGGTTTTGTGACACTTCTTTTTAAATATCTCTTTTCTGTCATTCTCTTTGACTGGCTCATCATCTACTCCAAACCCTACATAAACTTATATCAAAGAGCTGCATCTTTATCTTTCTTTTATTCTCTACTTCCATTGTCCTTAATGATCTTAATTAGCTCTCATGGGTTCAATATTCATCTCTATGCAGATGACTTCCCACCTAAAAGGCATTTTTAAATGACTGTGATTTGCCATGCACTGTGCTTCATAATAAGCCCTCCTGTCTCTCTTGAATTCAAGTCCTACCACACCAAATTTCTGCTAGGAATCACAACCTGGATGTACCACAAACACCTCAAATATAATCAAAACAAAATGTATTTTTCCCCCTTTTCTTTTCACAGGGAAAAGTCTATTTTTCTTTTTAATTCTCATTCACATTCATATTCTCTCTCTCTCTTTCTCTCTCTCTCTCACTCTCACTCTTTCATAAGGATTCCATTATTCTTCCAGTCAACCAGATTCACAATCTAGGTCCACAATCTCAAAATTATGTTTGATTCTATACTCTATCTTACTACCCTACTCCAGTCAGATGTCAAATTATGTCAATTTTACTACTTCAACAACTTTTTGATCTGTCCTCTTATTACAGTCACCACCCTAATTCAGACCCCTCTCATCTGGATATTTGCAAGTCTCCCTGCTACAAATCTCTCCTTCATCAACTATCCACCACATAGCTGCCAAACTTTTATTTATAAAATATAGGTCTGACCACATGAATTTCCCACCTCAAAAAGCTTTGCTCATTAGCTCTCTATTATCTGTAACATAGAACAGAAATTCTTCTGTTAAGCATTTGAAACTTGCCCCTTCCGTCTTTCCATATCAATTTCATGTTGTTCATTTCCCTTCTCCTCACTCACTATATAGTCTACATTCCAGAGAAACAGGACTAGATACTTTCCACATGTGACCTTCTATCTCGTCTGTCTCCTCCCACTCCTGGAATTTGATTCCTTCTTAACTATCTCTCAGAATCCCAGGCTCCTTTCAAGTCTCTGATCAAGTGCTACAATGAGCCATTCCTGATTCCTTAGTTGTTAATGTTCTTCCTCACCCCAAAATTACTTCAAATATATTTTGCATTGGCATTTGAATGCATATGCAGTTTGTATTTATAATTTGTTTTTATCTTGTTGAATGTTATCTCCTTGGGGTCAGGGATTGTTTCATTTTTATCAC
>JAJPUD010002218.1:0-15519 GCA_023553655.1 Myrmecobius fasciatus | reverse complement strand
GTTGAATGTTATCTCCTTGGGGTCAGGGATTGTTTCATTTTTATCACCATATCTCTAATGCCTTTGTTTCACGGGTAGCCAAGGTAAGGGAAAAATCATCATCAGATGTTCAACCTAATACTAATGTGCTTCCAAAGAATTACAAATTATCACACAAAGAACAACAGAGAAGGATGTGGTGGTCATGAGCAATAATGTAATTAGTGAGGAATTGTGAGGAAAAATAGGAATAAAAGATGCCATATAAATGAACTTTAAGAAAAGATGGGCTGGTTGTATGACTATATCTATGGATCACAAGTAGAAGGTCACAGTGCTTCACTAGTACCCTTGGAATGTCAAGAGGATTAGAGGAAGGCCTTAAACATAGTGACTAGATCCTATGGTAAACTAATAGGAAAGCATAGACAGGAATGACAGATATGGATCAGTTGTGATCTGCATCACTAAAACTATCAAATCTCAAAGACCATAGATCCATTTGAGTATCACTAACTTGTTGAAATAAGTTAAATGTTCATCTGGAGACATAGTTCTGAAAGGTATCTGCAGAGAGGTAATAAGTAAAACTATGAAAGTGAATTAAGTTGTCAAGAGAATGAATGGAGAAAACAGAAGGGTCAAAGCACCAGCCTTGAGAAACACTATTGTTAAAAGATTGGGAAAATGAATCACTGAAGTAAATTAGAAGCTATTAAAGAGATACAATGAGAATGAATATTATTTTAGTTTAGGAAGAAAGCATATCCTAAAAAGAGGATGTCAGAAATCAACGATTATCTTTAAGATGAAGTCTACAAAAAAAAAAAAAAAAAGCCACTAAATTTGGGGAGAAGTGAGTAATTAAGACAAATTCAGTAGAATAGTAGGGTACCTAGTAGAAACAAGACTGAAAAAGTTGATGAACAGAAGAGGTGGGGGAAATGGAAATATGGCACAGTCTATTTTTTTTCAAGAAGTTAGTGTCAAAGAGAAGAATGAGAGGATAAAAGGAAGGCTTTTTTAGGATGAGGAAAGTTAGATATATTATTCAAAGGCAGATGAGAAGGAACCAAAGGGAAAGAGATTAATGATAACAAGATTATAAATTGAGCTGGCAAGTTCTGAGATTATCTACTCTAGGGATTCTTGATCTAGGGTTTATAGACTTGGATTTCTGGACGTCCATGAATTTAAGACTAAAAAAATATACATCTTTATTTTCATTAACCTTTAAGTCAAAATTAGCATTTCCTTTCTTTATGAATGTGCTTAAAAATATTATTCTGAGGAATCCACTGGCTTTACTAGACTGCCAAAAGGGTCCATGACACTCCATTAAAAAAAAAAAGTTACAAAACTGCTGTAGTTCCAACTCTCTCATAAATCATCTGGTTTATTGCATTCATTGTAAAGAGAAAGTGACAAATCCAGAAAGTGATTTGGCCATAATTGAGGGGGCCATAATTGAAGTCATTTTCTATATCACCTGATTCATTCTAAAAACCATAATCACTACATCTAATTAGCAGTTAAAGTTTGCAAAGCATTTTCTTCACAATCCTGTTAAAGTTTTATAATACCCATCTTTTTTTCACCCTGAGGCAATTGGGGTTAAGTGACCTGCCCAGGGTCACACAGCTAGAAAATGTTAAGTGTCCAAGACCAGATTTGAATTCAGGTCCTCCTGACTTCAGGGCTGGTGCTCTAAGCACTGTATCAACTAGCTGCCCCTTATCATACCCATCTTAAAAAAGAACAACCTGATGCTCTAAAATATTAAATGCATTATCCTGGACTATATAAATAGTAAGACACATTTTGTGGCAGAACTGAAACCCAAACATTCTAATTTTGAAATCAACCTTCTTTCCACTACATCCACTATAGCCTCTCAGTTCCATGGAATACACCTAAATACATGTTTTACACACCTGATACGGTTTATTTACTTTTAGAATACTTTCTACTTTATGTATTTTGTATTTCAAAGAACAAAATTAGTTTGCCTATGCTATTTTTGAGAGGTTTTATTATTGTTGTTTCGGGGGGGAGGCAACAGGAGGAAAGAAACTTGCCTAAGATCATATAGTTAGTAGTTATGCTATAGTGACAAGAAAAAAAAGGGTATAATTTTGGTAATAACTAAAAAAAAAATATAAGGACTGTATAGAATTGGAATTTTTTTAAAAATTAAATTTAAAAAAATTAGAATTACTAGGCAATAAATGAACAAGAATTGTCTTCAAGAATGAGGGAATAGGGGCAGCTAGGTGGTGCAGGGGATAGAGCACCAGCCCTGAAGTCAGGAGAACCTGAGTTCAGATCTGGTCTCAGACACTTAACACTTCCTAGTTGAGTGACCCTGGGCAAGTCACTTAATCCCAGTTGCCTTAGCAAAAAAAAAAAAAAAAAAAAGAATGAGGGAATATGAATCTCTTATCATATAAAAATTCAAGTTTGCTGTTCTAGGGAGATTTTCCCCATATTATATTATTTTCCAGTTCTCCCACTTGTAAGTACAAACTAATGGACGTTTTCAGTAACATTATGTAGCACCAACAGACATCCATGATAAAAATTCAGGAAGGGTCAATTTGTTATAGACTTTGAGCCTCTTAGAAACCTTGAGTCAAGAAGTACAAATTCTAAATTTTACAGATGATAAAACTAAAGTTCAGAGAAATCATGACTTACCAGATGCCATACAAATCTATTAAACACAACCTGAACTTGAACCAGAACTTATTATTCTAATGCCACTATTGTTTTTTTATTATACCACAAAGGCTCTGTTTATTTCCACCCAAAGAAGAGAAATGAGGAGTAAGATCTGAGGTAAGGGCTGGAATAAATGGTATCTTATTGATCCAAAACAGTCAATTGTCTGAAATAAAACATCAGTTTGTTGTTTCTGTGTTTCAGCTATATCCAACTCTTCCTAATTCCATTCGGAGTTTTCTTAGCAAAGATCCTAGAGTGGTTTGCCATCTCCTTCAGCTTATTTTACATATGAGGAACTGAGTCAAACAAGGTTAAATGACTTGCCCAGTTAGAGTACGAGGCAGGATCTGAACCTAGGTCTTTCTGAGACCCAGTGAGGTATCCACTGCATCACCCAGGTATTGCTAAAATATCAGTACTGTGGATCATTTGAAAAAAAAATTCTAGGGGCAACTAGATGGTGAAGTGGAGAGAGCACCAGCCCTGAAGTCAGGAGGACCTGAGTTCAAATCTGGCCTCAGACACTTAACACTTCCTAGCTGTGTGACCCTGGACAAGTCACTTAACCCCAATTGCCTCAGCAAAAAAAAAAAAAAGAAAGAAAGAAAAGAAAAGAAAAAGAAAAGAAAGAAAAAGAAAAAACATTCTCTTGTTTATATATATATATATGTACATATCTATATGTACATATATTATATATATATTTAGGAAAACAGGATGCTAATTCTATCAAGTTTGACTGAGTAAGTCACTTTACTCCTTTATGTACAGTAGTTTCCCTCATATGCAAAATGATTATTGCCTCTCCTACAAGATAAAGCCACAAGAGAATTCATTCCATTTAACACATTACATGTCAGTTAATTATTGAAACATATTGTAAAATACATATGGAACCTATACATATACAGTGATTACAGAAAAAAAAGTTTAAAGTTTTTGAAATGTATTCAAGCACCTTGTTAAATATTTAAAGTATAATTAACACACATATATATATAATTTGAGACAAGACTGAAAATATAATACTGATATGTCATAAAAAGAAAAGAAGCATTTGTAAAAGAATAAATAAAGGTAGTTTCCAAAAGGGAGTGGGAGTGGAATGAGTGTTTAAGTTCCTTGCTTTTTTAAATTCAAAAAGATGAAAAAATTCAACACATACAAGTTAGAAATAAATCCAAAACTGTTCTTCTCTGACATCCAAAAGGTCGTTTTTTCCCCAATAAACGGATTAAAAGACAAACCAAACTAAGTATTCTCAAGATCTTAATTTTAAAAAAGCCTGTTACAACCACTAACTACTAATTAAATATATGGCACATGATTATATTTAAGTTCAAGAAATACAAAGCAAATACTAACTTTAAATGGCAGACAACTTTTTAATAGGTATATGCTCAAGGTTTGTTTCTTTGTTTTTTGTGAATCATCAATTGTTTAGTTTTAAAACATCCTATGAAATGGAATGAAACATACAAGGCACTGACCCCCCACTTCAATCTCAGAAATACCTGGGAGTTTCCTTATAATATTTATTCATGCTTTATTTTGTTACCATTTAATAAATAACTAGCTTCTCTTTGACATCCTCATACACAGATTCTCCCTAATCCTTTACTGACTAATGAAGGAAAAATTTGCATAGCCACTCAGATTGTTAGGGTAGGAGGGAGATAGAGAGGTTAAAAAAGTCAAGATATTTCAAAAACAAAACAAAACAAAAACAAAAAAAGATCAAGCAACACTAGGCATTAACCTAGGGAAGTTCAGAAGTAGGACTGGATATTAGGTTTTTTTTAGTAACACTGACAAAATTTCTCTTTCAGACACAATTTTAACATTTTTTTTCTGATTCTCAAATATTACCAACTATTCTCAGACAGCCTTTTTAAGTGTAAAATGAACAATAATGTCCAATAAAACCAATATAGATTAGCAAAACCCAGGCAAACATTTCACCTATCCCCTTTCTCTTTCTGATAGTTCCCCTTTGCTCTGCTCTTTTTACCCTTTGACTTGTTTTTCCCTTATCACAATCAAGATTCAATTAATTCCACAAAGTAGACTGGGTAAATACTCATAATGCCAACCACTTGTTCTGAAGATAGAATGCTCCGGCTGAACCTCCCCTTATACTTTTCCAGAAAAGTACAGGTTGCTACATAGGTCATCAGGCAAATGTCCAATTGCCCTATGGATTAGAACCATAAGTACTTATTTGAATCCCACAACCTCCATCAACCAAGGAGATAAGCAATTTCAGCTTCAAGTCCTCCACAGCTGACTAATTAAGCAATTGAAAATTCCAAAGTTTTATCTATGCTTATTTCTGTTAGATCCTTTCTAGGCTCAAGTGGATTAGACTCTTTTGTAGTGCTAAACCGTCACATTAGGCTATTTATACAAGTCACAGTCAGGTTCAACCCCCAAGGCAGAAGCTTCAGAAATAGTTTATGACTACCTTAGGTTTTTCCACATATCAAACTGGATAAGGATTAGCCCACAGTCTTCTCTGCCTTAATTTTAAAAACAACTCTGATTTTCTACTTCCAGATTTTTGTACATTATTGAAGCGGTATAGGTGACATGACAGTAACATAAAGAAACCTTCTGCTTATTCAGTCCCTTCAGGAAGTAGGTGACAAGCCATCAATCTCTCTTTTCTTTAATGCAAAAGTGAGCTTGCCTTCACTTTACAATAATATAAGGAGGCATCAAAGGAACCAGGGGAAAGTGTGAATTCTTGAAAGGCCACACTTTAGATAAAAGTCCCTAAGCTATTTGGGCCTCACTAGAATTAACAGATGCTCAGCATTTACACCAACTCTAGTAGTGGCATAAGTCAGTACCATGTACCACAAAATGTCCTGCTACTTGGCAGGTGATAGGTAAGTAATGATAAACAAACTAAACAGTAAGAACAATTTGGGAACAGTATACAATCAGCAGAATCATTTGGCAAAGTTCTGACATGTATGCTAGTCATAAACAACTCCAAACCTAGAACGTGCTTCCCAAGATGAACAGTAAATAATATGCTACTGAACAATATAGGACGTGTTTCATCAGACAAATTCTATTCAAATATTTTAATTTGTAAGCACATTGGATATACAAATATATAAATACTATACTACTCAAATTTTCAAATCCAATTTCTACTTAGAAAGCCCTAAAAAATAAAAATTTAAAAGCTCTCTTCATCATCCCACTAAGAATTCTCAATAGCCACAAATTTAAACTTCAAATTCAAACCAGGTGAAACAAGTTAGGGGCATGTAGTTATAATGTATCATGCATACTTTCAAGTATCAATTTCCAAGCATTCCACTTAAACTTAAACATAAACTGATTTTTAAAAAACACAGAAAGAAATAGATCTAGTTTAAAAAGAATTCTTTACTATTGCTTTTTGTCAACACATCTGTAGGGCAAAATACAATCAGTGTTCTTAATAAATGCTACAAAATCTAGATGTGTCTCCTTTAAGGTTTATAAGTTTTAAGATTATAGTTTCTATGTTGAGTTTGGTTTACTACCTTGATTGTCTGGAAAAACATAATGACAAATATTAACTGTCCATAAAACAAGAATATCCCAAGCAGTCAATATTGTGCTTTACATACAAGAAGTACTTATTAATAAATGTGTATTGATGTGAACTCAAAGGGGGGGGGGGAAAACCTTACCTTTGCTTTCAAATTTTCAACTATACAAATACCAAAATGGGGGATGGGAAATGAGAGGAATACTTTTAAGCAGTCATTACATAGAATAGTAGCAAACTGGAGAACTTTTTTGGGGGGGAGAACTTCTTGTTTTCAATATTTTCACCAAAATTCAGCCCTAACAAAGATTCTTAAGCAAGCTAACTAAATATTTTCAGTCACAGTTTCTAATAAGAGAATAACGACTATGAAAGCTGAGACTAAAGACTATTGTTTCAGTGTTTTTTTAATGTAATGGATAAACACTGAATCACAGTTTAATCGTAAAATAAAAGATGTAACTCATGAATTAGCTTTTCGGCTATTCAATTGCATTATTACAGAAAAATCTACCCATTTAATGCAGTATGCACACCAATTTTCTTTAAAACTTTTAAAAACATTCGATTCTGACAATTCTCATAACTATACAATCAAAACCTTATGCCAATTTCCTTTAAGAAAACTTATATACTTAGATTTATTCCATATAAAAAGTGGAAAAAAAATTTAAAGTTCTGATTAGCAAAGAAATTTTGCACAGTACCAATGAAGAAAACTCCAGTAGTCTTTGCCTTCATCTATTAGTTTCATAACCTAACCTGTTATCATATTAAAATTGAAACTTTTCCTTTAAAAGACAAATTGAAGTTAGTAGTTGTAAATTATATCATGCTTACCTCAATGGCAAGGGCAATTTGATTTGCCTCTAAATTCACGAAAATAACTTCAAACGAAATTATTCGACAGCAAGGTCTTCTGCAGCTAGATACTGTCTGATTCAGTACAAGTGACTTTTGTCTGGTACTCTACAATTCATGTGTCTGTCCAACTCTCTGTGTTGGATCCCTGTTAGCTTTAGCAACCAGGTCTTTTTTCCAGAGCTTATGTCAAAGGAGGAGCAGAAAATTTTTAAAAAGGTACCTCCTTGCTATCTAATTACCCTAACAACAATCACTTTTCTGAACACTTCAATTGTCTTTCTTCACTAGAGCAATAGGGGAAATAGTGATTTGAATAAATGTTTTCCATATGGCTTAATGCTCAACCTATCCCACTATTTTTATAGCCTGTTCCACACTACTTTGTATAATCAAGCATCCTTTGCTGTCTGTCCTCCACCCCCTATAAAAGTCTTGCACTTCAGAAAGAAACCAACTAACCACAGCCCCTTAAGCCCCTCCTTTCTCTATACATTAGGATATGCAGGTCACTCCCCCTCCCCTCAACACACACACACGTTAGCACGCCATTTCCTAACATTTATGGCTGCAATAGAATATCACATCCCGTCCTGCATCCCAGGTTCCCGTTACTTTAACTCTTCAAGCGCTGTCCGCTCTCTACAAGCCATTACTCACCCTTGGATGCCCGGGCTGTAAGTCCTGGTCTTCCAGGGGGTGCCGGGTCTCTGCTGCTGCTCCTGGGGAAGATGGTTATTGTTCAGCGCGGCCCCTCGGCTCCCAGATAGCAGGTAGTTCATCCCATAAGTGCTAGCTTTATTCTCCCGTTTCCTGCGGCCCGGATGATACTGGTGTTGCTGGATGGAGTTGGATGAGGCGGGGGCAGAAGACGGTGGGGGCGGGGGCTGGGACTGCTGCGGCTGCTGCGGTGGCTGCTGCTGCTGTGGCTGCGGCGGGGGCGGAGGAGGCGGCGGCGCCAGGAGGTTGCTGTTGGCTCCACTGTGCGGGTTATGGTGGTGGTGATGGCCATTCACGCTGTTGAGATTGTTCAATTTGTTCTCACTGAAGTTAAAAAAGGCGCTCGGGCCTCCACCGCCTCCCCGACCAGGTAAGGTCCCACCGCCGCCCCCTGACAGAGTCCGGCCGGAAGAGGCGCTGCTTGAGGACGAGGAGGAGGAAGAGGAGGAAAACCCGGGGCTTTCGGTGCCAGACTCGTTGTTGGAAGAGGTGGAAGACGAAGAGGACACGGAGGGAGACTTCTGCAGCCGCCGCCCACCGTCGGTGCTCCCGGCAGTGGTGGCAGGTACCAGTCCTGTCAGCAGCACTGGCAGCGCCGCGGACGGCGGAGGCGAGGAGGCGGAGGAGAGGCTGCCGCCGCCGCTGCCACCACCGGGGGTAGAAACCTGAAGAGCCGCGGCAGGGCCAGCTTTGACAAGTGGGGTGCAGCTGTGGTTCCCGCCGCCAGGGGTGCAGGGAGAGGAAGCGGCAGCGGTGGTGTCCAGGGCCGGAGAGTTGAGGCAGAAATACGGCGGGTAGCTAGAGCTGCTCCGCCCCACTCCCTGCGAGGTCTCCCAGATCTGCATCCAAAGAGCATTAGCGGGTCCTTTCTGCTCCGGCTGAATCCAGGCCACACGCGGATCCATTCACCCTCTCTCCGCCGGCCGCCTCTCCTCCCCGAGCGGAGACGACTGCAAGCACACGAACCCTCCCCACCCCCTGCACACGCGCGCGCGCACACACACACACACACACACACACACACACACACACACACACACACGACAAACACTCACTCACACTCACAGACCCTACCGGCACTCACTCACCCCAGACAGAGTAAGCTCGGCAGCCGGCAAGAGCAGCAGCAGCAACCCCGCCCCCTGGCTCTCCCGGGCGGCGGTGGCGGCGGAGCGCAGCCCCGCAGCCCTGCCCTCCCGCTTCCAACGCCTCCACCCCCCACCCCAAGCTTACATACAAACCCACCCCCCACCCCCCCGAGAAAGACAGACAGACAGACAGACACGGAGTGCTGCCGGCCGCGCGGCCCGGCCCCGGCACTGCTCCAGGCCGGCTGCTCACTCGCCCTCCCCCCGTCGGTGTCTCGACCGCCGCCGCCGAGGTGGGAGGAGAGAGGGAGCAAAGGCAGGAGGGAGGGAGGCAGAGAGAGGGAGGAAAGGAGGAGGGGGAGGGAAAGCAGGCGGTGGCGGAGGCGTCGGGCCCGGGCTGGGCTGAGCCTGGGAGGCCGGAGCCGGGACCGGCAGAGTCGAGGCCGGGGACGCGGATGGACTCCGGCGCTCGGCACGTTCCTGGCGGGCGGCTCCGGCTTTTCTCTCTCGGTCTTTGGCTCGCTCACTCTCTCAGGGGTTCCCGAGTCACACGCCCCGGAGCGGGGGCCGCGGCGGCGGCGGCGGCGTTATCCACAGGCCGGGGGGAGCGGCCATCTGTAATGGGGCGGGAGGGGAGGGGGAAAGGGGAGGGGGGCAGCCGAGGGGGCGGGCCCAGCCGCCGCGCAGCCGGCACAGGACGCCCCGGAGGAGGGGACCGGGCAGCGGGCGTGCTACGTCTACCCGGAGCCCGGGGCTTCTCGGTCACTCTCCGGCCCCTGCTATTCGGGCACAGACAGTCCAGAAGACAGCAACGCAGAGCAGGAACCCAGATCGAGGAGGAGGCCGCCGCCGAGGCTTCAATGAGGGAAGGGGGGGGGGGGGGAGGGGGGGGGGGGCCGGGGGGGGCCCCGGGCGGGGCGGGGGGAAGTAGGGAGAGCCGCCCTTGCCGGCAACAGAATTCGCACTGCGCATGTGCTGTCGATTTTAAATCCTCACTAGACTCGGCCGCCTAGGTTACCACGACTGCGCACTAGGACTCTCCTCGGGACTGGCGGAGGGAAGACTGGATGGAAGATGTTGGAGTACACGACAGGGAGGGGCTATGGAGCTGGGGAGGGGGTGTCAGAGTTGTGTCTGGTGGGTTCGGAGACGGTGCACCCGCGCTCCTTTTAAAATGGATTTGGCCTCCGTGGAAGAGGTTAATGTCTGTATATGTATATATGCGCGCTTCTGGGACTGGAATGGCACCCACGGATACACGTTGGGATTGGGGCCAATTTCGGGAGACGTGCGAGCGGTGCCTGCTAGCGGGAACATTTGGAAGCTTTCAGAAAAGCCGAGATGCCGGCAGTCTGAGGTCCCTTTACAACCCCGCCCGACTGTCAAGTGCGCTTGCGCAGCGGGACCCCTTAGCTGCCACCTCTGGATGGAACTTTCTGCGCAACTGGGAAGGGAGGGGTCCTCTCCCCCATCCCCACGCCTCTTATTCTGAGCCCTAATTCCGTAGGGGGGGGGGAGAGGAGAGAAGGTGAAGAAAGCTGCCAGGGCTTTTGCTGTTACATTGAGGAGGGAGGAGAGAAGCGGATGAGGGCCCGCATTGATTGTGAGCCTCAGAGCTCAGCAATTTCCCTTGAGCTGCCTTCCTCCCCCTGTCATAACTGGGGCCATGTGCCACCTACGCCAGACCCGGGGATGCTTGTCCCCGAGAAGCTGTGATTTATAGCTGATCATCAAACGGCCGCTTCTATTTCCTCTCCTCCCTGCTGGGCTCAAGCTAGTGCCTGCTAAAGCCTCCGCAGCGCGGCGGCCTGACTTGAAAAGCCTCTGAAGAATTGCTGTTCTTTGGCCCTTTTCGTCAGCCTCACTACCAGCCCCCGGTACAGTTCCCTGCGTCGTAGCTGCCTTCAAAATCTTTGGTCTCGTTAAAGCCAGAAAACCTGGCAGTGGCTTTCTCCGTTTCCTGCGTGCGGGCGGATCTGCCCCGCTGCCGAGCAACGAGCCCCGGGTGTTTACCCTGCCTGCCAAGCAGCTAGTTTCAGTTTCTTTTCCATTATACTGTTTCATTCAATGGGACTGTATTACATAAGTAACAAAAGTATAATAAATAACTTCGGCTGGGGTGGGAACACGACCTACAGCAGGGTGCTAGAACCGGCAGGAAGTGGCAAATCAAAATTCCTGGGGTCCGATTCCAGCTTCCGAACTGCAAAGTAGTTATGTTTTATTGGAAGGAAAAAAGAAAAAGAAAGAAAGCCCCTACCACCTTATTTGAAGCACAATATTAGGTATGTGCACGAAAACGTGAAAAGTCCAAATGTTAACTTCCAACTTTCGTTATGAATTGGCCCTAGAGGAATTCATAACTACACATCTTGTTAGAACACTTTCCTCTCAAAATAAACTATAAAGTTTTAGAAGCATTTTGATGCCTAATGTGCCTGCCCAAAAATTTTCAAGTACTTCGCTGCTTTTATACTTCAGAGTAATATATTATGGAATTATGTTATTTTTATTATTAAACAACTTGGTGGCACAATCAGACACAGCGTTATTAGTAATGAAAACATTCTCAAGGAAGCTATTCATTGCCACCTAACTTTTCTTAGCTTGAAATATATAAATTGATGTTCTTTTTACTGGCAAAATTCATCATATTATTGTCCAATTTTTGGCTACATTTGATTTCTGGCCTGTGGAATATGAAACTTTGGGCAAATCACAACTTTCAGGGAACAAGAAAATCTGTTAAGAGAGACGTTGCCAATGAATTTCCTTACTGGTAATTTGCTCGCTACAGATTTGATCTGAAGAGAAAAGAGGTTAACCGCACATTAAATCCTCCAAAATAGATATCTATTGATCATAATTGTTTAAGAACTTGTACAACGTGAAATTTAGTGGCTGAATTCCTGATAATGCTGAGTTCCACCCCACTTCTGTTTACCACTATAAGATTTATTAAGCAATCACACCAGGACTGTCTTCCCATAGAAAGTAACAATTATAATCTCAGACCTCAAAGAACTTTACGGAACTGCAGTCTATTGTATAATATTGACTTTGATAAAATGTCCAACTTGGATTGAGTGATATTGAATGTGTCCATTTGATAATATTATATATATATATGTATATATATAAAACTATAACTATTCTAAATATTTTACACACACCAGCTATTTCATTGTATTTTGCTCTGAGGCATTTTGGGAAAAAAGATACTGTTGAATAAATAAACCAACTAAATAAATGATAGATGAGATGATAACCATAAAACTTATTTTGAAAAATACTGAACTATAAAATACGTATATTAATAAACAAAGCAGAAAATATAGGCAAGTTGATATATTGAGAATATTTCTATTTTATTTTCACTATCTTCATAATACATCACATATAGGCTTACCATCTTATTCTTTTTAATTTAAAAAAAAGGATTTTCCATTTTGTAACTTACATTTAAGGATGAAATCTATTCCACCATTTTTATTTCTAATTATGCAATTTTCCTTAAACCCTTCACTGCAAGGTTCATCAGCACATACTCCTTTTTTTTTCACTAACAAATCTGATCATTTATGCAATCTAAATTTATTGCTATATATTACTGTGATTTGACCAGCAATAATTGTACCATATTTATTTTCCATGTTTATTCCATTGTGAAAAAAATCATAAACTCACTGCCTACATTTCCTAACAACCAATCATTCACTTCTCAATCCCTTGCAATATGATTTTCAACTTAACCACTTGGTTGAAACTGCTCTCACAGCGTTCTCAAAAATGATAAATTCAGTGCAAAAGTCCTAATTTCTCATGCTCCTGGACCTCTTTGCAGTTTTTGATAACTCTTTGCATCCCAACTTTCTCCTTTCCTGTTTGGATGGAGAGCTTCTCCTGACTGCTTGTTCTCAGTATTTTGTTGATTTATATTCTGTTCCCCCAAGTAAGATTTTGCCTTCAAATCTAAGGCTCCTTTCATTTCCCTGAAATTTTGCCCTGGTCCCCTTTTTCTTGCCTTTCTTTAGATTAGATTGCAGATTCCTTCAAGACAAGGATTCTTTCTTTTCTTTATAATGCTCTGGCCTTAATCTTCTCTACTCCTTCTACACATTTACCCTTAATGATATCATCTATTTGTAACAAACATGAAATGACTTGTAGAGGTCATCCCAGGGACCATATGGCCAGAGTTTCTCTGGAAATTTCCACAACTCCAAGTAACTCATAGCCTGGCTTCCTTTTCAGAGGTAATTTTCTAGCTGTCTATGACCAAATAGTGGCCAGTTGATGAAAGGATTTGGCATTTTAAAAGTGTAGAAAACCCTGAATAGTCCTTCCCTTCGTCATCCCTTCCATGTGGCAATAACTCTCCAGGTAGCATCCTGTGACTTCACTGAGGGCCAGGAAAGAAGGAGTCTTTCTCTACCTCAATATCACTGTGCCCTCTACTGCCCATCTCTACTTTAAGCATGAACTCAAGTACATGGACTTGCACCAAATCCTTCAACTACCTTTGCACTTTTTATATTCTTTATTTCAGGCAAGCAAGTATCTCAAGCTAGATGTGTCTAGGATTTGAGGCAACCTTTGAAAGATCCAGAAGGACTGGATAGGAGATGTCTACAAGGGAAGGTGTTATATTGAAGTCAGTCACTGACAAAAAGTTTAACACCAATCTGTCCCATTTTACGCACAACAAAATTGTATCTAGAGTTGTTTGGACAGCCACCAGCTGGGGTGTGCTATAATATTGCCTGATTAACCATTCTGGAAATTATTTTATATTCTAATTAACTTCTTAGTAGATTATACCAGTAGTTATAAATTGGAATTGAATTCTGTTCCATTCTGTTATTTCAACACTGATTCTTTTATGTTTAGTATTCCTTTGCATGTAGAAATAACTTATCTGGGTACAGCTAGGTGGCACAGTGGGTAGAACACCAGCCCTGAAGTCAGGAGGCCCTGAGTTCAAATCTGGCCTCAAACACTTAACACTTCCTAGCTGTGTGATCCGGGGAAAGTCACTTAACCCCAATTGCCTCAGCAAAAAAAAAAAAAAAAAAAAAAAGGAAAGAAATAACTTGTCTATTCTATACAGATTGTCCATCCAGTATCTTTTTTCCTCCTTTCTTTTTAGAATTCCTTAGATTTTTGAGCCTAAGGATTTAATGAGGGAGGTGGCTGGAGGAAAATCATAATAATAGATAGTATTTATATAGTGCCTACTCTTATGCCAGGTCCTGTATTAAGTACTTTACAATTACCTCATTTGATCCTCTGGACAACTCTTGGAGATAAGTGCTATTATCCCCATTTTACAGTAGAGGAAACTGAAGCAAAAAACAGGTTATGTGACTTAACCAGAGGTAAACAGTAAGAGTCTGAGACTGGATTTCAACTGAGATCGTTCTAATTCCAGGCCTAGAATTCTACCTGCCTATTGTAATTTATTTATCTGAATTAAAAATCAGTTATGGTGGGAGGCTTTATGAGGCAACAAATGTGAGAAAAGGGAGGCCTCTCTCACCAGAGACCAAGACATCCAAGGCTGAACACTATCATAACAACATACCTGCATAAGGAACAAGGAGTGAAGAGTATCTTGGGTATGGTGGGTTTAGCAAAACAGAGCCCCAATCCTAAATACTTAGGTTCAATTACTGTTTCTATACAATTTACTGCCAAATCTTTGAGTCCAAACCTACCTATCTTTAGAATTCTAGCCCTGCAGCACAAGTGCCACATGGATGTGTTTTGCCATCTTAAATTCACCTTCAAAATAGAACTTGCTATTTCCCACCATCCTTAAAGTTTCCCCTTTTCCAAACCACTATTTTTTGAGGATATCACCATTCTCCCAGTAACTGAGGTTTATAATCTTGGAAACTTCTTTGGCTCTTCCCTCTCCTCTTCTTCCGCACCATCATCAACATCTTTTTTTTGCATTCATCTCCTTCTCTCCACTCACACAACAACCTAGTCATCATTGCCTCTCAATTGTTCTCATCATATGCTAGGTGGCATATGTGAAATGAGTGAAAAGAGCAGAACCAGGAGATCATTATACATGGCAACAACAAGACTATATGATGATCAATTCTGATGGACACGGCTTTCTTCAACAATGAAATGTTTCAAACCATTTCCAATTGTTCAATGAAGAAAGCCATATACACCCAGAGAGAGAAGGATATGAAATGTGAACCACAACATAACATTTTCATGTTCTCTATTGATGTTTGCTTGCATTGTGTTTCCTTTCTCAGATTTTTTTTCTTTTAGATATGATTTTTCTTACACAGCAAGATAAGTGTGTAAATATGTACACATATATTCTATTTGTCAAGTATTTTAACATAATTAGCATGTAGTGGACTTCCTGCCATCTAGGGGAGGGGTGCCGACTAGAAGGGGAAGAATTTGTAATAGAAATCTTTGTAGGGGTCAGTATTGAAGAATTGCCCATGCATATGTTTTGCAAATAAAAAGCTTTAATAAAATTAATTAATTAATTTAAAAATTTGTTCTCATCATAGTCTCCTAACCTCCATTCATTCCCCTTTCCAATGCTGAAAAAAAAAAAAA
>JAJPUD010002217.1:219169-341976 GCA_023553655.1 Myrmecobius fasciatus | reverse complement strand
AGAGAGAGAGAGAGAGAGAGAAGAAAGGAAACTATATTTTACTAAAGGGTTCCATAGACAATGAAGTGGTATCAATACTAAACATATACGCACCAATTGGTATAGCATCCAAATTCCTAGAGGAGAAACTAACAGAGATGCAAGGAAAAATAGACAGTAATACAATACTAGTGGGGAATCTCAACCTTGCTCTCTCAGAATTGGATAAATCAAATCACAAAATAAATAAGAAAGAAGTTAGGGAGATAAACAAAATGTTAGATAAGTTAGGTATGAAAGATCTCTGGAGGAAATTGAATGGCGATACAAGGGAGTATACTTTTTTCTCAGGGGTTCATGGAACTTATATGAAAATTGATCATGTGTTAGGGCATAAAAACCTCAAAATCAAATGCAGAAGATCATGATGCAATAAAACTCACATGTAATATAAGGCCAGGAGAAAATAGACCAAAAGTTAATTGGAAATTAAATAATCTAATCCTGAAGAATGAATGGGTGAAAAAGCAAATCATAGACACAATCGATAATTTCATCCAACAGAATGACAATAATGAGAAAACATACCAAAATTTGTGAGATACGGCCAAAGCGGTTATAAGGGGTAACTTTATATCTCTAGATGCTTACTTGCATAAAATAGAGAAAGAGAAGATCAATGAACTGGGCTTACAATTAAAAAAGCTAGAAAAAGACCAAATTAAAAACCCTCAATTAAATACCAAATTGGAAATTCTGAAAATAAAAGGGGAGATCAATAAAATTGAAAATAAGAAAACTATTGAATTAATAAATAAAACTAAGAGTTGATTTTATGAAAAAACCAACAAAATAGATTAGCCTTTAGTTAATTTGATCAGAAAAAGGAGAGAGGAAAATCAAATTGTTAGTCTCAAGAATGATAAGGGAGAACTTTCCTCCAATGATCAGGAAATTAGAGTAATAATTAGGAGTTTCTTTGCCCAACTTTATGCCAATAAATTTGATAATCTAAATGAAATGGAGGAATATCTACAAAAATATAGATTGCTCAGGTTAACAGAAGAGGAAATAAATTATTTAAATAGCCCCATTTTAGAAAAAGAAATATAACAAGCTATTAATCAACTCTCTAAGAAAAAATCTCCAGGGCCAGATGGTTTTACATGTGAATTCTACCAAACATTCAAAGAATAATTAATTCTAATACGATACAAACTATTTGAAAAAATAGGGACAGAAGGTATACTACCAAATTCCTTCTATGATACAGATATGGTGCTGATAGCTAAACCAGGTAGGGTGAAAACAGAGAAAGAAAACTATAGACCCATTTCCCTAATGAATATTGATGCAAAAATTTTAAATAAGATTTTAGCAATGAGATTACAGAAAGTTATCCCCAGGATAATACATCATGACCAAGTAGGATATATACCAGGAATGTAGGGCTGGTTCAATATCAAAATAATTATCAGCATAATCAATTATATTAATAACCAAACTAACAAAAACCATATGATTATCTCCATAGATGCAGAAAAACCCTAGAGACTCAACTAAAAAACTACTAGAAACAATTCACAACTTTAGCAGAGTTGGAGGATTTAAAATAAATCCACATAAATCATCAGCATTTTTATATATTACCAATAAAGTTCAGTAGCAAGAGATACAAAAAGAAATTCCATTCAAAATAACGGATGATAGCATAAAATATTTGGGAATCTATCTGCCAAGAAAATGTCAGAAACTATACAAATTAAACTACAAAACACTTTCCACACAAATAAAATCAGACCTAGTCAATTGGAAAAACATTAAGTGCTCATGGGTAGGCCGAGCGAATATAATAAAAATGACAATACTACCCAAACTAATCTACTTATTTACTGCCATACCAATCAAACTCCCAAGAAATTATTTTACATATCTAGAAAAAATAGTAGCAAAGTTCATTTGGAAGAACAAAAGGTCAAGAATTTCAAGGGAATTAATGGGAAAAAAAGACAGATGAAGGTGGCCTTGCTGTACCAGATCTAAAACTATATTATAAAGCAGTGGTCATCAAAACCATTTGGTACTGGCTGAGAAATAGAGCAGTCGATCAGTGGCATAGGATAGGATATCAGGACAATCTAGGTAATAACGTTAGCAATTTAGTGTTTGATAAACCCAAAGACCCCAGCTTTTGGGATAAGTACTCACTATTCGGCAAAAACTGCTGGGAAAATTGGAAACTAGTGTGGAAGAAATTAAGGCTGTACTCACACCTAACACCGCACACCAAGATAAGATCTAAATGCGTTCATGATCTAGATATAAAGAGTGATATTATAACCAAATTAGAGGAACATAGGATAGTTTACCTCTCAGACCTGTGTTGATGGAATAAATTTATGTCCCAAGAAGATCTGGAACTCTTAATTGAACACCAGATAGATAATTTTGATTATATTAAGTTAAAAAGTTTCTGTACAAACAAAACTAATGCAGACAAGATTAGGAGGGAAGCATCAAATTGGGAAATCATCTTTACATTTAAAGGTTCTGATAAATGTCTCATCTCTAAGATATATAGAGAATTGTCTCATATTTATAAGAATTCAAGCCATTCTCCAATTGATAAATGGTCAAAGGATATGAACAGACAATTTTCAGATGATGAAATTAAAAATATTTATAATCATATGAAAAGGTGCTCCAAATCACTATTGATCAGAGAAATGCAAATTAAGACAACTCTGAGGTACCACTACACACCTGTCAGATTGGCTAAAATGACAGGAAAAGATAACGATGAATGTTGGAGGGGATGTGAGAAGACTGGGACACTCATGCATTGTTGGTGGAGCTGTGAATGGATCCAACCATTCTGGAGAGCAATTTGGAGCTATGCTCAAAAAAGTTATCAAACTGTGCATACCCTTTGACCCAGCGATGTTTCTATTGGACTTATATCCCAAAGAAATCATAAAAGAAGGAAAGGGCCCCACATGTGCAAGAATGTTTGTGGCAGCTCTTTTTGTAGTAGCTAGAAACTGGAAACTGAATGGATGCCCATCAATTGGAGAGTGGCTAAATAAATTATGGTATATGAATGTTATGGAATATTATTGCTCCATAAGAAACGACCAGCAAGATGATTTCAGAGAGGCCTGGAGAGATTTGCATGAACTGATGCTGAGTGAAGTGAGCAGAACCAGGAGATCACTATTCACGGGAACAACAATACTATATGATCAGTTCTGATGGACGTGACTCTCTTCAACAATGAAATGCTTCAAACCAGTTCCAATTGTTCGGTGAAGAGAGCCATATACACCCAGAGAGAGGGATGTGAAATGTGGACCACAACATAACATTTTCATGTTCTCTATTGATGTTTGCTTGCATTGTATTTCCTTTATCTGATTATTCTTTCTTGTAGATACGATTTCTCCTGCACAAAAAAAAATGATGTGTTGAAATAACTATACATATATTCTATTTCTTAAGTATTCTAACATAATTAACATGTAGTGGATATCCTGCCATCTAGGGGAGGGGTGGGGAGTAGGGGGGAAAAATTTGTAACAGAAAGCTTTGTAAGGGTAAATGTGGAGGAATTACCCATACATATGTTTCGCAAATAAAAAGTATTAATAAAATAAAAAAAATTACCCATACATATGTTTTGCAAATAAAAAAAATATTTAATTTAAAAAAATTTTTAAAAATTAAAAAGATAAAAAGGGAGAATTGCTAGGGTATGGGACCCTGTCGACAAGGAATACAGAGGCCACCTTGACCTGTGGTGCATAAATTTTCTGCCACGTTGCAGAAACACCTTTGTTGAGCAAGGAGTACTGACTGATGCATGGCCTGGGAATGGATTGAACCTGAGGGTCACAGCTAGTTGCTAATCAGCAGGGATGCCTGGACAGGGCCTCTTACCTGTGAGCGGGTTGCTGACATGGTTGGATTGGCTCTCCTCCCATTGGCAGATACCATGCATATGCAATGCCCACGAGTAGCTTCTCTGAATGGTGATTGGAGATTACCTACTGTTCAGGCACTGATCACACTTGCAAAAAATGTATATCAACAAAGCTGATTGTGGCATAATAAGCTGGAGCTCTTTTCACACTCTATGAGTCTCCTGCCTTATTCATCTCGCCTCTGAGATCAAAGGGCTCATATACTTTGAGCTCTTAAGACTGCTGCAACAGGTTCTAGATGAGGAAATGTACATGGAGGAAGTGAAGTTCAAATGAAAACATACAGAGTTAAATAAGGAAGGAAGAAAGTCTGAGATGGTAGTGTGAGAAAAAGAGTTCTAATGCAAAAAGGAAGTTTTTAAAACAACAAATAGAAGTTCCAGAATGTACAATGGAAAGAGAAAACAGAATAGGACAAGGATATATAACAATTTGGGCTAGTTCCAGCACATTTCTGTCAAGAAGTATGGTTGAAGTAAATGGGACAGCTAGCACACAATTGTTTTGTGTATAGTTAAAGAATCACAGTGTAAATTATTTAAAGCAAAATTGGTTATCCTAGCTCTATCACTTTCTCATTTTGTGGGTAGTGAGTAGCAATCATTCAAAGTCTCATTTCCCTAATTTGTAAAATGAAAGAACTAAGACTAGAGAAGTGGTATTAAATTCAAATCAGAAAAGATTCCTATAGTCACATATTGACTTAGAAAACTCAAATTAATATTATCTATGTTGTAATGTATTTTTATTTATTTTATTATATATTTCCCAAGTACATTTTAATCTTCCAGGCAGTGAGTTTGATACCTCTGGACTAGAGAATTCTGTGACGTTAGGTCTCAATCTTTTCATTTAAACTGTTCATCCTGATTCCTAATAGCTGATCTGAAACTATAACTTAAGTCTAATTCTTTCTACTGAGCTATACTGATCTTTATATTTTTAATTAATACAATTTGTTTCAGTTATTTACATGGACTAATTATAGGGCACATCTACATGGTCAAACCTGAAATGGCTTTTGACCAGTAACAATAAAATTATGATTTATGTTGTCTAATCATATTAATTCATTAGTAATTTCAGATCCTCTGGTGTAGTAATTTTCCAGGACAATATTCTCTCTTCCATATTTTTGTATATAAATGAATATGTAAATAATATATATTAATTATTTATAATGTATACCAGGATCATTTAAATTTCAACTGGCTGCTGTGAAGTCCTTGTGTTTTGAGAAATTAGTTTTGGTTCGGATTCGTTCCTGCAAATGACACACTGCAAAGGCTAGAAATGGATTTTATTCACACAATACAGGATATAGATTGCTTACAGTAACAATAGACATAAAATAATACACAGAGAATACATAAACATATAAGTAAAATAATTAGAATAGAAGAGAAAGACAAAGAAAACATCACCAATTTGGGGGAGCACTGACTCTAATGTTCACGGCTGGGGCATTCCAGTTTAACAGCCTTTGAGTCCCGAATGGGGGGTCCCACGCAGAGCGTCCTCTCATGGGTGAAATTCCAAAGAACTTCTAGCAGTTTGGGGTTTTTAATTGCTAGAGAACAAAGAAGGCTGCGAGCCAAGTATCTTGGTCCCGGGAAACTTTGTAAAGATACCCAAAAGTCAACATGTTTTGTGACAGCAAGGAGATACCAGAGGGGGCTGCAAGTTATGTTTTAATTAACATCAGTACTGTGAGAATTGCCAGTTCTCCTCAGTACGATTTATGTTCTCAGGAGTGGCTAGGTCCTGGAAGAAAGAATGCAGCCAAATCATGTAGGCATATCCAAGTGTCATGTCCAAGAGTTTATATGAAAGACATTTCTCCATACAGGACTGAGTGAACTCACTAATTGGAGAAACTAATATTAATTAGATTCTACTTCACCATGTCAATTGTACACAGAATTGTGAAATATATACCTGGACAGCATATATAAGAAAAGAAAATAAACATTAAAATTTTCTTTGCATAATAATCGATTTGTTGAAAGATTACAAAGAATAATTAAGTTCTCACTATAAATAAAAAGGAGAAACTAGTTTTAGCTTTCATTGCAAATAAGCAATAAGAAAAAGATTTAAAATGTTTTCAAATTACTTTTTTTTATATCACTTATATTGTAGACTTGAAAAAACAAAATGTTATATTCAAGGTGTAACCTTCATTGAATTTTACTGTTTTGCTTGATAGATTAGTCAGTCAAAACATGATTTGATTCCATGCTAGACTGTGCTCAAATGTGATTACAGTCAGAACCTGAAACTAAATAATTAGAAAGTACCTTATCTCACTTGGCCAGGGGGAAGATGTTTCATTAGAATTCTAGCAACAAATGTATTTGCCCTTGGTCTTGTTCCAAGAGGAAAAACCCAATTTGAGCTAAGATTCAGAGGTTTTAGTCATCTTTCCTGGAGCTTCAATAGTATGGATTGCTCAATATTCTAAACGCAGTCTGGGACAAGAATGAAATACCTAAACAAAAGTGCTGATAAATATGCAAGAATTTCTAAATAATTCTAAAGAACTAAAGGCATAGAGTCATGTGGCAGGAAGTAGTTGAGTAAGCTACTTCTCAATATAACACCCAAAATATACTACCTCTCAATGAGCCATATATAGTTATAAAGAGTAATCTACATATTTTATCCAGACTTACTACCATTTACCTTGTTACTATCCTGAATCTCTTTACTAGAAGTAACTTCTACAGGCATTATTCAAAAAAGTTTACCTCCTGTAATACCACACTGCTTGCATCATGAACTTAGACTTCTGGGAGTGAGGCTCTTTTTAGGTCTTCAATACCATGTATGGGTTAATTTTCCAAATAGTCTTTGGAGAAGAACAAAATGTCTAAAAAAAAGTGTGTGTATATATATGTACATGTGTGTGAATATATGCATATAACAAATATTTCCTTTGTATACATTTACATGTGTGTACATATGTGTGCACGTGTGTGCTGTGTGTATGCGTGATCGTGTGCACATATTTCTAGATGATCCCAAAGAGCCACAGGAATAGAGTCAGATAGCAGAATCTTGAAACTTTGATTGCCTTTTGGACATCTCAAACTGGATATTCAGTAGACATTTTAAACTAAACCCATCCAATTCATCATTTATCATCTTTCTTCCTAACTCTGCCCCATTGCTACCTTCCATATTACTAGAGAAGGCAGTTCCCGGTTTCCTACAGGCCCAAAGACTCATATATCTCACCACCTCCAAATAATCTGTTGCAAGGACTGTCAATTTTACCTCTTGCTGTTCATCTTTCATACTTGAAGAGGATTAATGACCTCACAATGTTAGGGTCAAAGTACAGTGTATTCAGCTATGGCTAATCAATACAGTATGAGGTCAGAAGGAGCTACCATAGTTTGGGCACAAATAGTCTATTTGAATAGTTGGGATAAAGAATTCTTTAGATTTGCACATCTCATATTTCCTTTGTACTACTGTGACTCTGCTGTACTTATAGAGCAAAGCATCTTCTTTAATGTGAACATGCCAACCTGGGTAGGCCTATGCCAGCTTCTTTCCTATCCCAGAATTACTAAAGTTATTAAGAGAGACTTTGAGAGTGTCTTCTGGCCTCTGTGTGAGCATTTGCTTTCTGCAAGTTCTCCATTAAAGTAATCTTTCTGTACATTTCAAAGAATTGTACTCTCTGCAGTAGAGTTTAAATGTTTGACAGTTTAGTTTAAGAAAGGACTTCAATGTCTAGTATCTCATTTTGTCACACAACCTTCAGAATCTTCCTAATTCAATTCAAATAGAAGTGGTTCAAATTTTCAGACTGGCACTAGTAAACTGTCCAGATTTCACAGGTATACAATGATGAAGTCAGCACAGTTTAGTAAATAGCCTAGTACTTCTTCCTTGCAACACTTTCTTTCAGAAGCTCCTAAACACTAAACTAGCTTTGGCAATGCATGTATCAACCTCATCATCTATGTGGATATCCCTGGAAAGTATATTGCCAAGGTAAGTGATGCAAATAATTTCCTTTTTCTGGTAGTTTTCCTTAGTATTTTTTTCTAGTCTCTTTCTCATACCAAGAGGTGACCTGTACAGTGCTTTAAAAAATGGTGCTTAGATATCCAAAAGGCTGTCAAATCTCACTGCTGCTTCAGTCCAGTGAAAAGAATACCCTATGGTTTAGGCCTCTTGTGTACAAAATTATGACTGAGAAGCTAATGTTCTATCTACCTGCTGTTTCATCATTCACCATAGCCAAAGGAGTTCAAGAAAGGTAAAAATAATAAAATAGTAAGATAGCAAAATAATAACAGTAAAATAGTAGATGCTAGGTTGTATCTTGACTTGTATTAGAATTAGATTTTTTGAGGCAAAGTTACAAAAAGTCTTCAGCCTCATTCTCTCTTCCAGAGTGGCAATCGAAATCCAGTGGCAAAACTAAAATCAAAAGGATAATGATAATCCAGGACACACAGACCATATCCAACCAACTTCTAAGTCCTATATAGCACCTAATTCAGCTGCCTTCATGGACTGTTGAAACAAATTGTTCTCATCTGCCCTTTGCTGAGGAAAGTCTTCACATACTTAAAACATCTTCACATCCTCTTTACTCATTGATGGGTTTAAGCCTTATTTGTTATCTTCAACCTGATCTATCCCATCAGTTTTTAGAAGTAACTGCTGTGTATACTACAGTTCCATGGGTCAAGTCAGAGTTAGATGATAGGTAGACACAAAAGTGAATGAACAACCCTGAAAAGTATTCAGCAAACCCTCATACCAGAGGTGTTAGTCCTCCCTGAATACTACTTACACCCACATTTCTACAACTTCTACATATCACTCAAATCTTCTTTTCTTCTCTGACACTGATGCCACTCTAATGCAAGCCCTTATCAACTCATGCCTGGATTGCTGAAATAGTTTGCTGGTGATTTTGCCTAAATCAAGTCTCTACTCAGTTCAATCCAACCTCAATTCAGCCACCAAAGTAATTTCCCTGAAGTGAAGATCTTATCATGTCACTCTCTTTCTCAGTAAACTATAGCAGATACCTATCACCCTTGATACCTCTTTATAACCTATTTTTTCTCCTTCCTTTACATTTCTCTTATCCCATTTCTCTATACATACTCTTCAATCCAGTAACACTGGCCTCCTGGGTGTTCCACAAACAAGACATTCAATCTCTTGGTTCCAAGTATTTTCATTGGTTGTCCCCAATGCCTGGAATACTCTCTCCTTTTCTCTACTGATGGAATTCCTTTAAGCCCCAACTAAAATAATATATTTTGCTGGAAGTCTTCCCAAACCCCACTTAATCTTAGTACCTTCCCTCAGCTATTTCCTATTTATCCTACATATAGCTACATATGTGCAGGATATCTACAATATGTGTGCATGTGTGCATATATGCACTATATATATATATATATACATACATATGTGTATGTATGTAAAATTTGTATGTTATCTTCTTCATTAGAATATAAACTTCTTAATGGTGGGAAATATCCTTTTTTGAGGGGGGGAGGAGATTGTATCTTCATAGATTAATAGACTGCCTGACACATAATAGGCACTTAATAAATGTTTATTGGCCAATTGATGTGCTTTGACTTCTGTTATGACAGAACAGAACAGAATCTGGACTTAACAAAGTAACCCAAAGATTATTTGACATGTTTTACATTTTTCTACCTTAAAGACAATCAGTATCCACATGAAAAATTTATAATCATCTCCTTTAAAGAGATGGTTAATTGAAAGAACTTATAAAGACTATGATCAGATAGAAAAGAGAAAAAGATTTTTCCATGACAAAATGTGGTGAGAATCAATATTCAATCTAGGAGCAGAAAAACAGGTTCATGTGGTTTCCTCAAAGAACCAATAATATTGAAATCCACAACCCAGAGTTCTAAATTATCAAATGTGGGATGGGTTTTCCTTTTATATTGTTTCCAAGTTAGATTTCTATGAGAATATGCATATTCTTCAGGATAGATAATATGTACAGTTCCTGTGGAGTGAGATTTGTGTACTGAAAGTAATGAAATTATAGATAGAAAATATAATTGTAAAACAGAAGTAAGCTTGGTGCTTAACAAAAACCACATGTTATCTGTACTACAGGTAAAATCTAATGGCTCCTGTAGCTTGAGGAATCTCCTCTGTGGTTTTCTTTGTCATTGTTTTTTTGGTTGCATTTTAGAGTTATTGGGTGATAGTGAGGGATCTGTGCTGTTCTAGACAATAACTTTTTATCATCTTTTCTAGAAATCTTTCATCAAAGTTCTATCCTATATGCTATAATATAAAACACATGCCCATATTTTCAATGTAATCATTTTCTACATTTCATGGTATTTCAAAAAAACCACCCTGCTCTCTTCAGATTAAAAACAGAAAAAGAGGCAAAAATATTTCATTCCACTTCAATATCTAGTAAGAACTACACTTGAGTCTGTGGTTTGATAAAAGTCATTTGACTTTTCTTAAATTGATTACCTCTTTCATAGGAGTCATTTATGTCTCTCTTAGAGATTTTTTGTATATTAAAGAACAAATGAAAGGTAAAAATAGACCCAAAATTAATTGAAAATCAAATAATCTGATTCTAAAGAACAAGTGGGTGAAACAACAAATTATAGATACAATAGATAATTTCATCCAAGAGAATGACAATAGTGAGATAACATACCAAAATTTCTTAGGGAAAATTTTATAACTCTAGATGCTTACTTGCATAAAATAGAGAAAGAGAAGATCAATTAATTGGGCATGCAACTAAAAAAGCTAGAAAAAGAGCAAATTAAAAACACCAAATTAAATTAAATTTAAAATTCTGAAAACAAAAGGGGAGATTAATAAAATTGAAAGTAAAAAACTATTGAACTAATAAAAATTAAGAGTTGGTTTCATGAAAAAAACCAATAAAACAGATAAACCAATCTTTAGTTAATTTAATTTAAAAAAGGAAAGAAGAAAATCAAATCATTACCATCAAAAATGACAAAGGTGAACTTTCCACCAATGAAGAGGAAATTAGAGCAATAATTAAGAGCTATTTTGCCCAACTATATGTCAATAAATCTAATAATCTAAGTGAAATTCATGAATACTTAGAAAAATACAGATTGCCCAGATTAACAGACAAGGAAATAAATTACTTTAATGGTCCCATTTTAGAAAAAAGAAATTGAATAAAATATTAATGAACTGGAGAAAAAAATCTCCAGGGTCAGATAGATTTACATGGGAATTCTACCAAACATTTAATGAATAATTAATTTCAGTATTATGCAAATTATTTGGAAAAATAGAGAAAGAAAGTGTTCTACCAAATTCTTTTTATGACACAGATATGGTGCTTATACCTAAACCAAACAGGGTCAAAAGAGAGAAAGAAAATTATAGACCAATTTCCCTAATGGATATTGATACAAAAATCTTAAATAAAATATTAACAAAGAGAATACAGAAAATCATCCCCAGGATAATACACTAATGACCAAACAGGATTTATACCACAAATGCAGGACTGGCTCAATATTAGGGAAACTATTAGCATAATTGACTATGACAATAACCAAACTAACAAAATTCATTTAATTATCTCAATAGATGCAAAAAAAAAACCATTTGACAAAATCCAACACCCATTCCTATTAAAAACACTAGAGAGCATAGGAATAAATGGAGTTTTCCTTAAAATGATAAATAGCATCTATTTAAAGCCACCAACAAGCATTATAAGTAATAGGGATAAAGTAGAAACATTTCCAGTAAAATCAGGGGTGAAACATGGTCTCCCTCTATCACCATTATTATTCAATATTATATTAGAAATGTTAGCTTTGGCAATAAGAGAAGAACAAGAGATTAAAGGAATTAGAGTAGGTAATGAGGAAACTAAATTGACACTCTGCAGATGATATGATAGTATACTTAGAGAACCCTAGAAAATCAACTAAAAAACTACTAGAAACAATTCACAACTTTAGCAAAGTTGTAGGATACAAAATGAATCCACATAAATAATCAGCATTTTTATATATTACCAACAAAGTCAAGTAGCAAGTTATACAAAAAAAATTCCATTTAAAATAACTGTCAAGAATATAAAATATTTGGGAGTCTATCTGTCAAGGCAAAGTCAGCAACTATATGAACACAATTACAAAACACTTTCCACACAAATGAAGTCAGATATAATCAATTGGAAAAAAAAAAAAAAAACAAGTGCTTAAGGGTAGGCCAAGCTAATATAATAAAAATGACACTACTACATAAATACATTTACTTATTTAGTGCCATACTAATCAAACTCCCAAGAAATTATTTTACAGATCTGGAAAAAGTAATAACAACCTTCATCTGGAAGAACAAAAGGTCAAGAATTTCAAGGGGAATTAATAAAAATGCAAATGAAGGTAGCCTAGCTGTGCCAGACCTAAAACCACATAATAAAGAAGCAGTCATCAAAATCATTTGGTACTGTCTAAGAAATAAAAATAGCCAATCAGTGAAATAGATTAGGTTCACAAGGCAAATCTAGTAATCTAGTGTTTGACAAACCCAAAGACCCTAGCTTTAGGGACAAGAACTCACTATTTGGGGAAAAAAAAAAAACTGCTGGAAAAATTGGAAAACAGTATGGCAAAAACTAGACATTGACCAACACCTAACACTGTATATCAAGATAAGGTTGAAATGGGTTCATGATTTAGACATAAAGAATGGTATTATAAGCAAATTAGAAGAACATAGGATAGTTTGCTTCTCAGATCTGTGGAGAAGGAAGGAATTTGTGACCAAAAAAGAACTAGAGGTAATTTTTGAATACAAAATAGATAAATTTGATTACATTAAGTTAAAAAGTTTTATAAAAACAAAATTAATGCAGAAAAGGTTACAAGGGAAGCAATAAACAAGAAAAACATTTTTACATTCAAGGGTACTGATAACAGCCTCTTTTCTACCTAAATTAATCTACTCTTTCTCAAATTTATAAGAATTCAAGCCATTCTCCAATTGATACACAAAGGATATGCACAATTTTCAAAATAAAAAAAATTGAAACCATTTCTAGTCATATGAAAAAGTGCTCTAAATTACTATTGATCAGAGAAATGCAAATTAAGACAATTCTGAGATACTACTACATACCTTGCACATTGGCTAAGATGACAGGAAATGATAACGACATATGTTGGAGGGGATGTGGGAAAACTAGAACATTAATACATTATTGGTGGAATTATGAATGGATTTAACTATTCTAGAGAGCAATTTGGAATTATGCCCAAAAGATTATAAAACTGTACATATCTTTTGATCCAGCAGTGTTTCTATTAGGCTTATATCCCAAAGATATCTTAAAGGACAGAAAAGGACCTACATATGTAAAAATATTTGTGGCAGCCCTTTTGGTAGTGGCAAGAAACTAGATACTGAGTAGATGCCCACCAGTTGGAGAATAGTTGAATAAATTATGGAATATGAATATTATGGAATATTATTATTCTATAAGAAACAATCAGCAAGATGATTTCAGAGAAGCTTGGAGAGATTTATATGAACTGATGCTAAGTGAAATGAGTCAAATCAGGAGATCATTGTACATGGAAACAACAAGATTATAAAATGATCAATTCTAATGAGTGTAGCTGTTTTCAACAATGAGATGATTCAGGCCCATTCCACTGATCTTGTGATGATGAGAGCCATCTACAACAAGAGAGAGAACTGTGGGAACTGAAAGTGGATTACAACATAGCATTTTCACTCTTTTTGTTTTGGTTTGCTTGAATTTTATTTTCTTTCTCATTTTTTAAAATTTTTGATCTGATTTTTCTTGTGCAGCAAAATAATTGTACAAATATATGTGCTTATATTTCATTTAACATATATTGTTACCATGTTTAACATAAATTGGATTGGAGGCGGAGCCAAGATGGCTGAGTGAAGCCATGACTCTGTTTCCTCCTCTGACCTTCTCTCAAACCAACAGCAGATTAAGCCTCTGAACTGATTTTTAAGTCAAAGAAACCACAAATATTTGGACTACAAAATATTCCTTGCCGAAGGAAAAGCTCCAGAGCAGGTCTGTTTCAGTCAGACAGTGGGTAGTTCACCAAGTTCAGACTCAGCTCCGGGAGAGACAGGGAAGGAAGCCAGTCGGAACTCAGCTTGACAGATTCTGAACACCTGGGAAGTCTATCTGAGTCTCTTGGAACACTCAACCCTGATTGCAGGCAGGTGCTCTGGCAGATTTGCCTTTTGTAAAAGGTAAATTGTAACCCATTGCAAACACCAGTCCTAGCCTGGAAAGCCCAACACCAAAAGTTAATTAGCCGAATTGCCCCAGGGCAAATTACCACAGACATCACTTCTCTGCTTTAAACAGACCCCAAGCTTTTTAAAAATGAGTAAGAAAAGAAGAGAGCTCTCACCATAGACAGCTTTTTGGAGAGAAAGAAGGGCAGACCCTAAATCCTGAAGTTCCTAAAACAACTTCAGAGTAAGCCACAAAGGCAAACATGAGCTGGTCCCCCTTTCAAAAGGCTTTCCTGGAAGACTGCATAAAGAATCTCAAAAGAGAGATGAAAAATGGGGAAATGAATAGAGATGAGTGCAAGAAGGATATAATGCCCTCCAAAAGAGATTTGATAAAGACACCAATTTACTGAAAAAAAAAATTGGTGAAATGGAAAAAAGACAACAATGCACTGAAAAACAAAATTGGTGAAATGGAAAAAGTATGCAATGAAAAAATTGACCAGTTACAAAAAAAGGTGAAAAAGGTAACATTAAAAATTAGAATTGAACAAATGGAAGTGAATGACTTAAAAAGACTTCAAGAATCAGTCAAGCAAAAACAAAAAAAAATGGAAAAAATGGAAGAAAATATGATATATCTCCTAGGAAAAACAACTGACTTGGAAAAAAGATCTAAGAGAGATAATTTAAGGATTATTGGACTTCCTGAAAGCCATGATGAAAAAAAAAAAGAAAGAAAGAATATAAACACTATCTTCCAGGAAATCTTGAAAGAAAACTGCCCTTATGTTTTAGAATCAGAAAGCAAAATCACCATTGAAAAAATTCAGCGATCACCTCCTAAAAGATACCACAAAATTAAATCCCCAAGGAATATCATGGCTAAATTTCAAGACTATTGCACCAAGGAAAAGATATTGCTAGCAGTTAGAAAGAAACAATTCAAATACTGAGGAACTGTAATTAGAATCACAAAAGATCTGTTAGCCTCCACTTTAAAGGATCTCAGGGCCTAGAACCAGATATTCCTAAAGGCAAAGGAACTTGGATTACAGCCAAGAGTAACCTATCCAGTTAGAATGAGCATTATCTTCCAAGGAAGAAGATGGACATTTAATGATATAGGTGAATTTCACTGATTTCTAGTGAAAAGACCAGATCTGAACAAAAAATTTGACCTCCAAACACAGAACTCAAGAGAAGCATAAAAAGGTAAAAAGGAAAGAATTCTTGAGAACTATATTTCTACTATAGATATACTTAAAGAATGGGGGTATAATTTAATATTATTTTGGTAAGATGAAAAAGAAACTAGAGGAGGAAAGCCTATCATATCACAGGGAAAAGGTAGTAAAATAAGATTTTAAAAAAAGGAGATAAAAATAAGGTAAAATCTCATGAAGAGTCAAAGAAAACTTAATATAATTGAGGGAAAAAAGGGAAGGAGATGAGCATTGTGTAAATCTTACTCTCATCAGATTGGGCTCTAAAAGAGTATATCAGACACATTTGGTTTCACAGAGAAACTTATCCTTCCTTATAGGGAAGTAGGAGGGAAAGGAGGAAAAGAAAGGGATAGACTAATAGAAGGGAAAATAGAAGAATCAGAAGAAAGAAGTAAAAAAGGAGGAGGGGCTCTAAAGGGGGAGGACTGTTTAGGGGAGGTGGTCATCAAAAGCAAAATACTGGGGAGGGAGGAAAAGAAAGAGAAAAACATAATGGTTAAATAAGATGGCAGGAAATACAGAATTAGTTATTTTAACTGTGAATGTGAATGGGATGAACTCTCCCATAAAGTGGAAGCAGATAGCAGACTGGATTGAAAATCAGCATCCAACAATATGTTGTTTACAAGAAACACATCTAAAGCACAGAGGCACATACAGGGTGAAGGTAAAAGGCTGGAATAGAATCTATTATGCTTCAAGTGAACAAAAAAAAGCAGGGGTAGCTATCCTGATCTCAGATCAAGTAAAAGCAAAGATAGATATAATTAAAAGAGATAAGGAATAAAACTATATTTTACTAAAGGGTACCATAGATAATGTAGCAATATCAATACTAAATATATATACACCAAGTGGTATAACATCCAAATTCCTAGAGGAGAAATTAAAAGAGATGCAAGAAACCAAAAAAAAAAAAAAGAAAGAAAGAAAGAAAGAAAAAGAAACAGCCAAACTATACTAGTGGGGGATCTCAACCTTGCTCTCTCAGAATTAGATAAATCAAACCACAAAAGAAATAAGAAAGAAATTAGGGAGGTAAACAAATTGTTAGAAAAGTTAGGTATGATACATCTTTGGAGAAAATTGAATGGAGACAGTAGGGAGTTTACTTTTTTCCCTACAGTTCATGGAACTTACACAAAAAATTGACCATGTGACTCAAAATCAAATGAAGAAAGGCAGAAATAGTAAATGCATCTTTTTCAGATCATGATGAAATAAAAATAACGTGTAATATAAGGCCAGGAGAAAATAGACCAAAAGTTAATTGGAAATTAAATAATCTAATCCTGAAGAATGAATGGGTGAAAGAGCAAATCATAGACACAATCAATAATTTCATCCAGGAAAATGACAATAATGAGGCAACATACCACAATTTGTGAGATACAGCCAAAGCGGTTATAAGGGGTAATTTTATATCTCTAGATGCTTACTTGCATAAAATAGAGAAAGAGAAGATCAATAAATTGGGCATACTATTGAAAAAACTAAAAAAAGAACAAATTTAAAACCCTCAATTAAATACCAAATTGAAAATTCTGAAAACAAAAGAAGAGATTAATAAAATTGAAAATAAGAAAACTATTGAATTAATAAATAAAGCTAAGAGTTGGTTTTATGAAGAAACCAACAAAATAGAAAAGTCTTTAGTTAATTTGATTAGAAAAAGGAAAGAGGAAAATCAAATTGTTAGTCTCAAAAATGATAAGGGAGAACTTTCCTCCAATGAAGAGGAAATTAGAGTAATAATTAGCAGTTACTTTGCCCAGCCTTATGCCAATAAATTTGATTATCTAAATAAAATGGAGGAATATCTACAAATATATAAAATGCCTAGGTTAACAGAAGAGGAAATAAATTATTTAAATAGCCCCATTTTAGAAAAATAAATAGAACAAGCTATTAATCAACTCCCTAAGAAAAAATCTCCAGGGCCAGATGGATTTACATGTGAATTCTACCAAACATTCAAAGGACAATTAATTCCAATATTATATAAACTATTTGAAAGAATAGGGAAAGAAGGTATACTACCAAAATCCTTCTATGATACACATATGGTGCTGACCAGGTAGTGTGAAAATAAAGAAAAATATAGACCAATTTCCCTAATGAACATTGATGCAAAAATTTTAAATAAGATATTAGCAATGAGATTACAGAAAATGATCCCCAGGATAATACATTATGACCAAGTAGGATTTATAGCAGGAATGTAGGTCTGGTTCAATATTAGGAAAACTATCAGCATAATAGATTATATTAATAACCAAACTAACAAAAATCATATGACTATCTCAATAGTTGCAGAAAAAGCATTTGATAAAATCCAACACCCATTCCTATTAAAAACACTGGAAAATATAGGAATAAATGGGCATTTCCCTAAAATGATTAGTAGCATCTTCTTAAAACCATCAGTAAGCATCGTATGTAATGGAGACAAACTAGAACCATGCCCAATAAGATCAGGAGTGAAACAAGGCTGCCCACTGTCACCATTACTATTTAATATTGTATTAGAAATGTTAGCTTTGTCTATGGTGAGAGCTCTTTTTGGTTTTTTATTCATTTTTTTTTAAAGATATGAGGTCTGTTTAAGGCAAAGGTGGGACAGCTGCTTTAATTTGCCCTGGGGCAGTTCTGCTGATTGAATTATGTCAGGTGCTGGGCAGTTCTGCTTTAGTTCACCCTGGGGCAGTTCTGCTGATTGAATTATTTCAGGTACTTGGCAGCTCAGCTGATTGAATTATTTCTGGTGCTGATCAGTCCTGTTGATTGATTGATCACCCTAGGGTGTTGCTTAATGGCAGCTAGGTCCAATGCTCATCAGGGGTTCAGTGGTTCACAATCTACCCCCCACAAAAGGCAGACCCCCCCAAACCACCTGCCCACAATCAGGACAGATCGGCCCAAGAGGCCCCCAGAAGACTCCCAGGTGTGTGAAAAGCACAACGCTCCCACTCCTGTTCCAACTCCTGTTCCAGCTCCCTGCTCCAGCTCCCTGCCCCGGTCTCCCTGCGCTGCAGTTTGGGTTCAGCAGACCACCCCCCTGCCCAATTAAAACAGACCTGTTTTGAGGTTCTTTCAGAGTATCTTCTTCTAGAATCGTGTTGTCCTCCAGATATTGTGGGGTTTTTTGCTTCAAAATCAGTCTAGAGGCTTCATATGTTGTTGGTTTGAGGGAAGGTTAGAGGAGGTTACAGAGACTCCTGTCTGATCCCCGCCACCATGGCTCCACCCCCGGAAGGAAGTAAGGGAAGAAAAAGACATTAAAGGAATTAGAGTAGTTAATGAGGAAACCAAATTATCACTCTTTGCAGATGACATGATGGTATATATACTTAGAGAACCCTAGAGACTCAACTATGAAACTACTAGAAACAATTCACAACTTTAGCAAAGTTGCAGGATACAAAATAAATCCACATAAATTATCAGAATTTTTATATATTCCCAACAAAGTTCAGCAGCAAGAGATACAAAAAGAAATTCCATTCAAAATAACTGTTGATAGTATAAAATATTTGGGAATCTATCTGCCAAGGAAAAGTCAGGAACTATACGAACTAAACTACAAAACACTTTCCACACAAATAAAGTCAGACCTAGTCAATTGGAAAAAAACATCAAGTGCTCATGGGTACGCCAAGCAAATATAATAAAAATGACAATACCACCCAAACTAATTACTTATTTAGTGCCATACCAATCAATCAAACTCCCAAGAAATTATTTTACAGATCTAGAAAAAAATAATAGCAAAGTTCATTTGGAAGAACAAAAGATCAAGAATTTCAAGGGAATTAATTAAAAAAAAAAAGGCCAATGAAGGTGGCCTTGCTGTACCAGATCTAAAACTATATTATAAAGCAGCAGTCTTCAAAACCATTTGGTACTGGTTGAGAAATAGAGTAGTCAATCAGTGGCATAGGATAGGATTACAGGACAAACTAGGCAATAACTATAGCAATTTAGTGTTTGATAAACCCAAAGACCCCAGCTTTGGGGATAAGTAATCGACAAAAACTGATGGGAAAATTGGAAACTACTGTGGAAGAAATTAGGACTTGACCCACACCTAACACCACATACCAAGATAAGATCTAAATGGGTTCATGATCTGGATATAAAGAGTGATATTATAATTAGAGGAACGTAGTATAGTTTACCTCTCAGACCTGTGGAGATGGAATAAATTTATGTCCAAAGAAGAACTGGAACTCTTAATTGAACACCAGATAGAAAATTTTGACTATATTAAGTTAAAAAGGTTTTGTACAAACAAAACTAATGCAGACAAAATTAGGAGGGAAACAATAAATTGGGAAATCATCTTTACATATAATGTTTCTGATAAAGGCCTCATTTCTAAAATATATAGAAAATTCTCATATTTATAAGAATGCAAGCCACTCTCCAATCGATAAATAGTCAAAGGATATGAACAATTTTCAGATGATGAAATTAAAACTATTTCCAGTCATATGAAAAGGTGCTCCAAATCATTATTGATCAGAGAAATGCAAATTAAGATAACTCTGAGATACCACTACATACCTGTTAGATTGGCTAAAATGACAGGAAAAGATAATGATGAATGTTGGAGGGGATGTGGGAAAGCTGGGACACTGATACTTTGTTGGGGGAACTGTGAACGGATCCAACCATTCTGGAGAGCAATTTGGAACTATGCTCAAAAAGTTATCAAGCTGTGCATACCCTTTGACCCAGCAGTGTTTCTATTGGGCTTATATCCCAAAGAGATCTTAAAGGAAGGAAAGGGATCGACATGTGTAATAATGTTTGTGGCAGCCCTTTTTGTAGTGGCTAGTACCTGGAAGATGAATGGATGCCCATCAACTGGAGAATGGCTGAATAAATTATGGTATATGAATGTTATGGAATATTATTGTTCTATAAGAAATGGCCAGCAGGATGATTTCAGAGAGTCCTGGAGAGACTTACATGAACTGATGCTGAGCGAAATGAGCAGAACCAGGAGATTATTATACACAGCAACAAGACTATATGATGATCAGTTCTGATGATGATCAGCATGGCTCTCTTCAACAATGAAATGTTTCAAACCAGTTCCAATTGTTCAGTGAAGAAGGCCATATACACCCAGAGAGAGGGATATGAAATGTGGACCACAAAATAACATTTCCATTCTCTCTATTGATGTTCACTTGCATTGTGTTTCCTTTCTCAATTTTTTTTCTTGTAGATACAATTTTTCTTGCACAACAAAATGTGTGGAAATGTGTATACATATATTATATTTGTCAAGTATTTTAACATAATTAACATGACTTCCTGCCATCTAAGGGAGGTGGTGACTCGGGGGGGGGGCGGAATTTATAACGGAAAGCTTTGTAAGGGTCAATGTTGAAGAATTACCCATATATATGTTTTGCAAATAAAAAGCTTTAATAAAAAAAAACATATATTGGATTACATGCCATCTAAAGGAGGGGGTGGGGGAGAAGGGGAGAAAATTGAAACACAAGGTTTTTCAAGGGTTAATGGTAAAAAATAAATTTATTCTTGCATTTATTTTGAAATTAAAAAAATTCTATAAAAAATAAATAAATAAAAATAAAGCCATCAGCAAGCATTATAAGGGGGATAAATTAGAACATTCCCAATAAGATCAGTGTTGAAAGAAGGTTTTCCACTATCACCATTATTATTCAATATTGTATTATAAATGTTAGCATTGGCAATAAGAGAAGAAAAGGAGATTAAAGGAATTAGAATAGATAAGGAGAAAACCAAATTATCACCCTTTACAGAAGATATGATGGTATGCTTAGAGAATCCCAGAGAATCAACTTAAAAACTATTAGCAATAATTTACAAATTTAGCAAAGTTGCAGCATACCAAATATATCCACATAAATCATCAGCATTTTTATTTGTTACCAACAAAGTCCAGCAGCAAGAGGTACAAAGAGAAATTTCATTTAAAATAATTGAAGATAATATAAAATATTTGGGAATCCTCTTGCCAAAGCAAAGTCAGGAACTATGTAAACACAATGTCAAAACACTTCCCATACAAATAAATTCTGATCTAATCAACTGGAAAAATATCAAATGCTCATGGGTAGCCTGAGCTAATATAATAACAATGACAATACTACTTAAATTAATCTACTTATTCAGTGCCATGCCAAGCAAACTCCCAAGAAATTATTTTACAGAGGTATAAAAAATAATAACAAAGTTCATCTGCAAGAACAAAAGGTCAAGAATTTCAAGGGAATTAATGAAAAAAAAAATGCAAATCAAGGTGGCCTAGCTGTACCAGACCTGAAACTATACTATAAAACAGTGGTCACCAAAACCAGTTGGTATTGGTTAAGACTACTTGATTAGTCAAATAGATTAGGTTCACAAGACACAATAGTCAATGAGTATGGTAATCTAGTGTTTGATAAATCCAAAGATCCCAACTTTGGGGATAAGAACTCACTATTTAACAAAAATTGCTGGAAAAATTAGAAAATAGTATGTTAAAAACTAGATATTGACCAAGAAATATCCTATTTCAAGATTAGGTCAAAACGGGTTCATGACTTAGAAATAAAAGCGATATTATGAGCAAATTAGAAGAACAAAAGATAGTTTGCCTCTCAAGTCTGTGGAGAAGGAAGAATTTTGTGGCCAAAGAAGATCTGGAGTACATTATGGAATGCAAAATGGATAATTTTAATTACATTAAGTTAAAAAGATTTTGTACAAACAAAACCAATGCAGAAAAAATTAAAAGAAAGCAATGAACTGGGGGAAATTATTTTTACATTCAAGGGTTCTGATGTAGGACTCATTTCTAAAATATATTTTAAAATTATTCAAATTCATAAGAATTCAAGTCATTCTCCAATTGATATATGGTCAAAAGATATGGACTATTTTCAGATGAAGAAATTGAAACCATTTCTAATCATATGAAAAGATACTCTAAATGATTATTTATCAGAAAATTGAAAATTAAAACAACTCTGAGGTACCACTATTCTCAAATTGCCTGAAATTACAAGAAAAAATGATGATTGTTGGAGGGGATATGGGAAAACTGCAGCACCAATACATTGTGATGGAGTTGTGATTCAACTATTCTGGAGAGCAATTTGGAATTATGCCCAAAAGGCTATCAAACTGTGTGCACCCTTTGATCCAGTAGTGTTTCTATTGAACTTGTATTCCAAAGAGATCATAAAGAAGGAAAAAGGACCCACACGAATAAAAATGTTTGTAACAGTCCTTTTTGTAGTGGCAAGGCACTAAAAGTTAAGTCGATGTCCATCAGTTAGAGAATGTCTGAATAAGTTATAGTATATGAATGTTATGGAATATTATTGTTCTATAAGAAATCATCAGCAGGGTGAGTTCAGGAAAGTCTGAAGAGACTTACATGAACTGATGTTAAGTGAAGTGAACAGAATTAAGATCATTTTACATGGCAACAGCAAGAATAGATGATTTTCAATTCTCATCGATGTGGCTCTTTTCAACAATGAGATGATTCGTTCCATTTCCAATGGTTTTGTGATAAATAGAGCCATCTGCACCCAGAGAGAGGACTGTGAAGATGGAGTGTAGATCACAACATTGTATTTTTACTTATTTATTGTTGTCTGCTTGCATTTTGCTTTCTCATAATTTTTTTTCCTTTTTGATCAGATTTTTCTTGTGCAGCATGATAATTGTAGAAATATATAGAAGAATTGCACATGTTTAATATATATTGGATTATATGACATCTAAGGGAGGGGATGGGGAGAAGGGAGGGAAAAAATTTGGAACACCAGATTTTTCAAGCGTGAATGTTGAAAATTATCTATGCATATGCTTTGAAAATAAAAGGCTTTAATAAAAAATAAAGTTAAAAAATAATATTTACCGTAAAAACACACAAAAAAGAAAAATTGATTTTAAAATGCTAAGTATCATTGATATTGCTCAAACTGTGAACATATCTCATGTTGATGAAGATCAGTCTTCTTAGGAGACTGTCATTAAACAAAAATAAATTATAGAATTAATCAAGGTGGTACGTTATATTTAAGCAAATAAAGGCTGATTTGCTTACTCACTTCCTTTTTTTGTTTTTTTTTGTTCTTTATATAAAGCTTTTTATTTACAAAACATATGAGTGACCTTTCAACATTGACCTTTGCAAAAACTTTTTTTTCCCAAGCTTTTCCCCTCCTTCCCCTCACCCCCCACCCCTAGATGACAGGTAATCTAATACATGCTAAATAGGATAAATTATATGACAAATACAATACATGTATACATATCTATACAGTTATCTTACTGCACAAGAAACATCAGATCTAGAAAGAGAAGAAGGAAAAAACAACCTAAGAAGGAAAACAAAATGCATGGAAATATTCACAGAAAGCGTTAAAATGCTGTGTGGTGGTTCACTCTCAGTTCCCACAGGCCTCTCTCTGGATGTATATGACTATCTTCATCGCAGAACAACTGGTTTGAATCACATCATTGTTGAACCATGTCCATCAAAATTGATCATCGTATAGTCTTGTTGCTGACTCACTTCCTTTCTTGAAGTAGATACTTGACAAATAAACTTAATGAATGGTTAAATTTTAAAATATGTTCCAATTAATTTATTGTCAGTAGTACCACTGTCAAAGATAGTAAAAATAGTAGATTAACATTCAAAGAACCCAAATTTAAATTCCATTATTTTCTTCCTTTGTGAACTTGGGTTAATCACTTCTATGTCTCAGGGTGAGTTCTAAAGTCCCTTCTAGTTCTAAGTCATATAAATAAATCTCATTTAAAATAATCACATTGTACATCATACCCAAGTAATTTAACTGACTACTTAACTGACTACTTCCTGTTTAAATTAATTTTCCTTACAAGGAAAATTTTTTCCACCCCATCCGCTACAGCAAACTTTCTTTCAATCTAATAAAATAGGTCATATTTGTATAGCATTTTAAGATTTTAAAAATAGCTTCTTCATGAAATGAAGATTATAAAAGTATAATATGAAGATAATTTCCCAATTTGCATTGGTCAGAGAGGGAGGAAGGAAGCCTATTGGAAAACAACAACAACAAATGAATAATAGTATTCTCTTTTTGTTAACTCACTTTCAGTGCTGAGAGGATTCAGAAAAAAAGCAGAGTTGGACATTAAGGACAGAATAGTCAGAGATGCTGTATCAGAATAAGAATATTGTTCTTATATTTTATTAAGGAAAAAAGTCTAATTTATCTAAATAAGAAGTCAATTCTTTCCCTTCTCTATACTTAGATAAGATTGAGATACTTAGGCCATAGTATGAGGACAGTAGTTTCTGGTGTAACTCAAAAAGGACCGCTCACGTCAATGCCATGGAATAAATTTTTGGTTACTTATTCTTTGTTATGGCTCTGCTTGTGTAATAGAAATTTGCCAAAAGGTAAGAGTCAGGATAAATATGCTGTAGCCTTGTCATCATAATTAGTTGGCCTAGTACCTTTGGATCAATAACAAGTGCTCTAACTTTCCTTTATCATCTATAAAATAAGATTATTATTTGCCTTACATATTTCATAGTTATATGAGGACTGAATACGATTTGTAAATTTGATAAATATAAAGCACTGTTAAAAAATTCAAGTTATCATTACTATTATTATTCTTACTACTTTTATATGGAGAGTTCTTTAATGAATAGAATTATTAACTGGTGGATTTTGTGGGAAATAGTCTAATATATAAAAAGAATATATTAATTTAATGAAATAGCAACACTTAATGATACTTCTAGGGTGAATATTAGATATACAGCTTGACTCTGAGCTAGGTAATTATTTTCATCTAGAAAATTAGAAATTATGCAAATTATTAAGGGAATTACAGAAAATTGTTAAGCATTTTGAATTGATGCATAAATGTCCTAGAAGATCAACATAATTCACCATAATAGATAACATGTCTTTTAAGGATATAGTTAAGTCAGTTCTTTACTAAGTTTGGAAAATAGCAGAGAAGCAAATACAGCAATGCCTCATTCCTTTAACTTAGGAATACTGTCATTTTCCAGATAATTGAAGTTTTCCTTTTTTTTTCTTTTTGTATGACAATTAAAGTTAAGTTAGCTGCCCAGTATCACACAATTACTAGGTGTCAAGTGTCTGAGATCAGATCTGAACTCAGATCCTCGTAACTCTAGTGGAACTAATGCTCCTTTTAACACTGCACCATTTAAGATGCCCAGTTTTCCTTTTAAAAGAAAAAAAAACTTTCTAAGATATTTTTTAACAATCCTAAATAAAAATTTTTGCAAGATGAATTACATACTTCCTAACTTTAAAGTTATACACACTATACATGATATGATATTTTTTGACACTGAAGATTCATCATTACAATGATCAATTCTTATACTATGCCATGAAGTCATGTCCTCAGGCCTACTGGAAAGTGTCCGATGTTTTTGGTCATCTATTGATACTCCAGTGTTCTGTGTTGTTTGGTTTACTATGCCTGCTTTTTCATGTTTTTTTTTTCTCCTTTCTCACTGCCAAATATTAATTCCCATTATTGTTAGTATTTCTGCTTTCTGATTCAGTGTTTCTAATAGGTACTTAAGTTTTATTGAATAAAGCAATTATAGAATTGAAAAATAGATGATAAAAAGACATCTCACATTTAAATAACACTTTATGTTGGAAAAAAACAACAACCACCACCACTTCCCTCATAACATCTTCAGGAATTAAGTGTTATTTTCCCTGGTTTACAAATAAGAAAGCAGGCTAAAATAATTAAGTAATCTGTTCAGGATCACAGTCACATGGTCACATGGTAAGAAATAAAGTCAACATTCAAAAACAATTCTTCTAACTCCAAGTTTAACTGTTCTTTCCACTACACCATATAGAGTTGGAGAAACTAAGTCTGGGAAATACAATGAATTTTCCAAAATTTGTGTTCAATTATTTTCAGTGATATCTAATTCTTCTAATCCTATTTGGGGTTTTCTTAGCAGAGATACTGGAATGGTTTAATATACCCTTCTTCAATTCATTTTACAAATGAGGAACAAAGACAAACAGAGTGAAGCAACCCATCCAGAGTCATACAAGGTCTCTCAGTACAGTCTAAGCTGTATCTGAACTCAGGTCCTCTGAATTTCTGGGCTAAAGTTATATCTATAACACCACCTAAATTTCCAAAATTGTAAAATGTACCTGCACATGCATTAAAAAGGAAACATTTTGTCCTATTAATGATGACATAAGGTAATAATAATAATAGCTGTCATTTATATAGTTTTAAAGTTTGGAAGGCTTACTTTATGTAAGATACTACCAGTCATAAAAAAAGCATAAAACAAAATCCCTGCCACCTTAAAGCTTGAAATCTTTTTTTTACATGTACATTAATTCATTTAAATACACATTTCTTTCTGAATCATGTTGAGAGAGCAAAATCAGAACAAAAGGGAAAAACCACAAGAGTACAAAGAAAAAAATAAGAAAAAAAGAAAAAAAGTGAACATTATATTGTTGATTTATGTTCAGCCAGTGTCTCTCTGGATACAAATGGCATTTTCCATCCAAAATTTATTGGAATTGCCTTGGATCATTGAACCATTGAGAAGAACCAAGTCTTTCTGTATACAATGTATTCCTGATTGTATTCATTTTGCTCAGCATCAATTCATGTAAATCTATCCAGGCCTTTCTAAAATCAACTTGTTAATTATTTTTATAGAACAATAATATTCCATTACTTTCATATATCATAACTTATTCAGCCATTCCCCAGTTGATGAGCACCTAGACAGTTTCCAATTCTTTCCCACCACAAAAAGAGATTCTATATTTTTGTACATGTGGGTCCTTTTTCCTCCTTTATGATTTCCTTGGGATACAAAGCTAGTAGTAGCACTGCTGTATCAAAGGATATGCACAGTTCTTTGGACAGAGGTCCAAATTATAGGCCTTGAAATCTTATTAGACATATAAGACATGAAGTAAAAAACAGAATACTATTTCTGAAGTCAGACAACCTGGCTTCAAACTCTGCTGTTGATATTTAGTTTTAATATGATCTTGAGCAAATCACTTATTCTCTCTTTCTTTTCAGTTTGCTGATTTACAAAATGAAAAGACTAAATTTAGTGGTCAAGTCCTCTTCAATGCCAAAATTCTATGATCAAAATTGAAAGTCCTGAGGATAATAAGTTATAAGTAAGTTTGGAGGAGGAAGAAATTAACAGACCCAGTGACTGAATTTTTTGGAGACATCCTTCAAGGTAATATTAAATTCTGATACAATGGCAAAGTACTGCATATTAAAACAGGTATATGTGTACATTCTTTATCAAATTAGAATTTTTAATTTTCTTAAATTTAATGTTATGTTTGCTGGTTTAAACTTGTGTTCCATAAAGATTGTGTATAAGCACAGTTACTGCTCCATGTCTTTTTAGTAATTCATCTTCATTTTGTCCATGCTATTCAAATAACTTCCTGAAGTCTACCAATGATGTAGGTAATGACAGTGTTGATTTTTTAATGCTCTTTGGCATCAGATTTTAAAATATTCAAATATTCATGGGTTTTCTGATAAGGAAAAACTAAAACTAGTAGTCTAGGTTCCAAATCATTCAAACAAAAGGGCTTGGATCAATTTCTGTGGATCAAGTTCAGCTTATAATTTGTTCTCTGACCATACTGAATGATTAATTACTTATACTGTAAGTTGTTGATCTGCACATGTAAGCAAATTGTTTTAACTGAAAATTATTTTGTTCTCTGTATCTATACATACAATTTATATGCACATATATAAAGTTAACAGAGTAGCTAAATATAGACAATGTCTAGTATATTCAAGCATGTCAACAGCCTCTATCTATGTTGTTTTGTTGTTATTTATTTGTTCAAATATTATTAGACATATAAAACATGCAGAACATGTAATTAATTCAAAAGGGAGGCATTTAATGAAATACTAGGAAAAATAAGTATTTCCCCAAAACATTCCTTCATCAGGGAGAGTACACATACAAAGAACTTGTGTGGAGGAGCACACACATAGGGAATGTATGGCACATATATCAAAGGATAAACCTGTAAGGAATAGGGAGCAGGTATAAATGGAGTCAATTGAAGAGGCAAGCCATACCTCCAATATTGAAAGGACAGTTGCTCTTTAGAGTGATGTCATCATACTGCACACACAAAGCCACATTGGTCTCTTTGAGGACTTTAATGCTTATAATCTATCCCAGATACTGAACCAATAATTCTATGGTATCCATAGGTATCTACCAGACACAGCTTTACTAGGTGAACAATTATGGATATTGTCTCTATTTATGACAGTTTCTAGCTTAAACTGAAGTGCTATTTTTTTTTCTTTATGGGAAGAATGCCCTGTACTATTTTTGTTCTTGTTTGAAATCTATTGATTCCCTCTTGCCTCCCACATTTTCTACTGCTATAACTGTTTAGAATGTCCTGGCCCTTATACAACTCAGGTATTAAATCAGCAAAAGTCATAGAGGAATGGGAGAAAGAGGCAAAGTAGTTCTTTCAATTTTTGGCTACAACTAGTTTTTAAGTCTCTTGTGAGACATCTTTTGCCACAGATGTAAAATACTTTAAAATAGAGATATAAACCATCTCTATCTATATAGATCATGTCCTTATGTTCTAGTCAATATTTTGAACTGTAATTATTGGTCAACATGATTTTCTTCTTCACTGAAGATTTTATTCTAGCACAGGATATGAATGTCATGCTTCCTTGTTTATTTTCTAGTGGCTAGATTATGTGTAATATGTACCTACTATAGACACTGTCCTTCAAAAAAATTGTCAAGAATTCTTGCTTCTCTGAGGTTCCCTCTAGCTTTATAATTCTATAACCTATTCTGCTCTCCCAAGTAGATTGAATAGAGGAAAAGGCACAGAATGAATGCCAGCTAAGCCCAGGAACATAAGTGGTATTTGAACCCAGAAGCTCTGCCTCCAAAGTCAGTGATCTTTTCACTAATCCATTAAATCAAACTTCACACTAATTTCATTACTATTTATTATTAAAAACTCATTTCAATTACATATAGTTTATGCTAAATCTTAAAATAAGAACAAAGTTATGTTCATTTGAATTAGAAGGAAAAGTCAATACAACTTTTATTTTCTTACAACACACTTTTTCTCCGAATATTTCATAGTTTTACTAAGTATATTAGTTTTATCATATAAGATGATATCTAAGGCATGATCATTTACTAATGGATAAAATTCAAAGGAATTGATTAAGCTGCCTCCCAAGGACAAACAGCGTGGGAGAATCTATGCTCATGTCTTATTCTTGACACTATCTGCTACTGTATCAAATCACTGAGACTCTCTAAGTCCCACTTCTTTTATCTATAAGATGAGAGGGCTTGGCATTGGGTAATGGTTTATGGACTATAGCCCATGTTTATATTTTATCAGACTTAATAGTCTTCAAGATCCCTCACAGCTCTGTGACACTATGATCTGTTGGATATATAATTGACAGGATCTACATTAGAACTTTAAAAAATTATCCAGAACTTTTAGAATTGATACATTGGCTCCAACAGTTATCACTGTTGTTGATTGTCCAGTTTAATTCTGAAAACCCACAGAGAAGTGTTGGATTTAAAATGAGATGTAATTATGTCCAATTCTCATTTTCTTTGGATTGGCTTTACAATATTTAGGGCAGTATTGTCAATCTGACTTGTATCTGTAGAGCTGTCATTATAATCATTATTTTCATTATCCATGAAATGAGGAAAACAAATAGCATATTCAAGATGAAAGCATCAAGAGCAGTCAAGCCAACCACTGTCCTGTAATCAATCCTTAATGGCTGGCTGTTTTTATTCCTGATCGAATGTGAATGGTGTGTTTTGCCTTAGGGTACAGCTATTGATCAGCCATGTATTTCAGGCCTTAAATAAGCTTGTTCTTCCAAGTAGCTGGGATTTCAATGATCTCTGATTAATGATATTCTTTTCTCATATATCAGCCTAATGACCATTTTTAACAAAGTAAACACTCATAGATAAAATAAATATTCTGGGAATTAGCAAAAAAAAAGTACAAGTAATGCCCTCAAAACCAATGTTTTAATTACATAAGATCACCAATTTCAAGCTGGAAAGGGCCTGGGAATTTATATAGGCTCTCATTTTACACGTGAAGAAATGGAGGATAAGAGAGGTTGTCTACAATCTTACTTTCAGGATGTAAACCTTAGATCTTCTCATACCAAGACCTGAAATTAACATATATTATTACAATATTTCCAGAATCAGGTCATATTCACAGGGATTTTAATATGTTTTTCACATAAGACGGAAATAAAAGTCAAAGAAAACCAGTTTAGTTTCACACACAACACAACAGACATGCTTTCCCGACATTATAGTTTCTATGCATAAAAAAGAAATAGCTTTTGCCACATTGCTGAAAGAATAAAACTACACTTTCTGAGATGAACAATAGATAGCTGATTGAAGGTTGACTAGTTCCAAGTCTTATTTAACCCTCAAGGTTTTATATAATTCCTTTCTGGAAAAAGTTGATTTGTTTTCTAACATGAGCATTAACAATGTCAACTTATTATTGGTTAAAGTATGAACTCAAGCCAAAGAATATTATTTCCTAGTGAGTCTCACTTCCTAATCTGCATCTAGGAGCAACTTGGTCACTGTTCATCTTTGCCCCTTCTTATCTCTCCTAGATGAGAACCTTAATGCTGCTTTCAAGTTTCAAGTTATCCAAAAACCCCTTCTCTTTCCCTGCAAAAGTTTTTGCTTTAAACTTCTGCTTTTAACCTCTATTAGAATTTAACTCTTCCTTCCTTGAAGTGTCCTGCTTTCTTTTCAGGTAATATATTCAGATCTTGATTAGTAAGAATAATGAATTCTTATGAATTCATTATTTATATCATTATTATTCATATTAGCACTATCGTTTCTGTTGGATTTAATTCTAGTTCTTTCCCTCTTGTCATCTATCTATCCTTTATGTAGCCTATTTGTACATAGTTTTTGTTAGCCCCCCCATTAGATTGGGGGCTCTTAGAGGGTAGGATCTATCATTCATCTCTTTTCACATCCCCAGTGTTAAGCAAAGTGTCTGATATATTGTAGGTTTTTAATAAATTTTTATTGACTGGCTAATGAGTGACCAACTTATTAGCAACAATTAATATATTTTAAACAACTGGGGCTTCAAACAGTAGAAATTAAAATGAAGGCATTCATCATTAACATCATTAACATTATTAAGAACCTACCTATAGAGGAGCATTCTGGGAAGATGGCAAAGTAGGTCAGAAAAATTTCAAGCTCTCCAGATTTCTCCCACAAACAAATTTCTCTGTTTGCACCTCAGGTAAAATAGAGACTAATGAAAAACACTAGGTATAGAACAGGAATCATCCCAGATCAACCCAAAAAGACTGGAAGAAAAAAGCCAGGTCAGGTAATAACCAGTGTGACATGCAAACAACTCCAGGCTAGCTCCACAGAAATGGCAAGCAGAGAACCCTGGCCTAGCTGGGTTTGATTATAACCTCAGTCCAAACCACAGGAATTTTCACCTCAGGACAGCATGAGGAATCAGCTGAGAAAACTAAGGGAACCTGAGCTGTTTTTCTAATCAGCCCACTTGTGTTGCAGAGACTTAGCCCTGGGAAAGAAGGGACCAGCACACTAGTTGAGGCCGAGGCAGTGGGGCAGGGATGCTCAAGGTTGTAAGCACTTTCAGGAAGGTGGAGCTTTTGATTTCAGGTTTCAGATAGGAGGGGAGACATGAAGTGAAGTTAGAGGCACCATCCTCCCATCCCCCAATTAGCATTAGAGTTGCTTCCACTAATATTTCTCATGAAAAAAAAAATAACTGGCAAAGAAAGAACTCAATCATAGATACCAACTATGGGAATAGGAAAGACTAGGATTCATCTTTAAATGAGAACACTGAAGCAAAAAAAGCTTCTCTTACCCCCAAAGAATAACTTTAAATGGCTACCTTCCCAGAAATAATTTATAAACTCAAAAAAGGCTAAAAGTGAGATATAATGAAAAAAAAACTTAAAAATAAAAACCATCCAAAAAAACCAAGAAGATTATGAAAAATAAAAAGTTAACCAACTAGAAAAGGAGAAAAGAATTCTTTAACCATTAGATTTGGCAAGGAGAAGCCAGTGAAACCACAAGAGATCAAGAAATAACAAAACAAAATATAAAAAATGAAAAAATATAATGTGAAACATAATAAAAACAACAGATGTGGAGAACAGGTAGGTCACAGAGGGAAAATATAAGAATAATTGGACTGCCTGAAAGCTGTGACCAAATAAAAAGAACCTTGTCACAATAATGCAAGAAATATTTGAAAAGTTGCCCTGCAGTTCTAGAGCATAAGAGGAAAGTAGAAATAGAAAAAAAAAATTTCAAAGAGATGCTTTCTGGAAAATACATAGGAGTATTATTGCCAATTTCAAAACTCCCAAGCAAAGAAAAAATTTTGCAAGAAACAAAAAAAGAAAAAATTCAAATATGTTGGAGCTACAATTAGAATTTTATCAGCAGCCACAGTGAAATACTACAGTTCCTGGAATAATATATAATAGCAATTAAAAGAATTAGGCCTGCATTCAAAGACTTCATATCTAGCAAAATTATTTATGATATTGAATGAAAAAATGGACATTCAATGAATTTTAGATTTTCAAAACTTTGTCTCAACCAAACACAAACTTAATAGAAAATTTAGAATACAAGAGCCACTATGAAATATTAATTTTAAGGAACTTAAAATGGACAAATCATTTATGTTTTTTAATGGAAATGTATAACATGTTTAACATTGACATCAGGAATTGAGTACCTCAAAAGAAAGACTGGGAAGGGCAGAGCCAAGATGGTGAAGAGTAGACAGGTCTTTATCTGAGTTCTTGTTGGCATTCCTCAGATCAACACTAGATCAAGCCTCTGAACTGGTTTTGGAGTGATAGAAGCCACAAATATTTAGCAGGTACAGAACCGGGATCTAAGGTGATGTGATATTTGTAGGCTGGGGTATCTACCAGGAGGCTGTTAGCCAAAATATAGCAGCATTGGGTTCTCTGTCCTTGAGGAAGGCCAGTGCATCAGCTGATCAGCTGTGAGGAATCTAATGCAAATACAAAAGGCAAATAATGAACCTGTGAATACCAGAATATGGGACTTGACCACTACCACTCAGAACCTGAAAGAAGTCAGCAGCACCAGCTTAGAGCAGTGTAAAGCCACTGTCACTTGTAGAGGAAGCATGGGACAATTTCCCCATTGTCTTAAAGGCAGCCCTCACCATTTTAAAAAAAATGAGCAAAAAAGTCAAAAGAACTCTGACCATAGATAACTTTTACAGAGAAAGAGAACAGACTCCAAACCTTGAGGATCACAAAAGCAAATCATTTCCAGAAGAAGCCCTAAAGCCTGATATGAGATAGTGCTCATCTCATAAACCTCTCTTGGAAGAATTCAAAAGAGATCTTAAAAGAGTTAGAAGGAAAATGGGAAAAGGAAATGAGCTAGAGAGTTTGAAAAAGGAAATACAGAATTTTTTTTAAAGAAAACACCTTAAAAATAGATTTAGTGAAATGGGAAAGACATATAACCCCTTAAAAATAAATTTCAAAAAGAAACCAAGTCATTGAAAAGCAGAATTTAAGAAAGGGGTAAAAATACGAGCAATACATCTCATTTAAAAGTTCAGTTGACCAAATGCAAAAGAAGATAAAAAAGCTAAGTGAATAAAATAATTCACTAAAAATTAGAATTGAACAATGGAAGTGAATGATTACTCAATGAGACTTCAAAAACCGGTCAAACAAAACCAAAAAGAAAAAGAAAAAATAGAATAAAATGTAAAATACCTAATTGGAAAAACAACCTGTAAGGAAAATAGATTCAGGAAAGACAATCTAAGAATTATTGAACTTCCTGAAAACCATGATTTAAAAAGGGATTAGACATCATCTTTCAGGAAATCATCAAGGAAAACTGCTCTGATGTTCTAGAACCAGAGAGAAAAATAGCCATTAAAAGAATTCATCAATTGCCTCTTGAAAGAGACTCCAAAATGAAAACTCCAAGGAATATCATAGTTAAATTTCAGAATTATCAGATCAAAGAGAAAATACTGTAAGCAGCCAGAAAAAAAAAAAAAAAACCAATTCAAATATTAAGTAGCCACAATAAGGATTAGCCAGGAACTAGCAGCTTCCTCCTTAAAGGATCAAAGGGCCTAGAATCTGATATTCTGAAAGGAAAAGAAACTTGAATTGCAGGCAAGAATCAATTATCCAGCAAAATTAAGCATTATCTTTCAGGGGAAAAGTTGAACATTCAATGAAACAGGTGCACTTCATTTACTTCTGATGAAAAGACCAGAGCTGAACAGAAAATTTGATCTTCAAATGCAGAACTCAAGAAAAGAATAAAAAGGGTAAAAAGGAAAGAAAAAAAGACTTTCTTTCAAAAGTTATAAAGAGATTAGAGCAAGTTATCCCCAGGATAATACACCATGACCAAGTAGGATTTGTACCAGGAGTGCAGGGCTGGTTCAATATTAGGAAAACTATTAGCATAATTGACTATAATAGTAAACAAATTAATAAAATCATATGATTATCTCAATAGATGCACAAAATACATTTGACAAAATCCAATACTCTTTCTTATTACAAACAATAGAGAGTGTATTAATAAATGGAGTTTTCTTTAAAATGATAAATACCATCTATTTAAAGCCATCAGCAAGCATTATGAGTAAAGAGAATAAACTAGAACCATTTCCAATAAGATCAGGAATGAAATGAGGTTGCCCACTATCATCATTACTATTCAATATTGTATTAGAAATGTTAGCTTTGGCAATAAGAGAAGAAAAAGAGAATAAAGGAATTAGAGTAGGTAATGGGGAAACCAAATTATCACTCTGCAGATGATATGATGATATGTTTAGAGAAACCTAGATAATCAACTAAAAAATTACTACAAACAATTCACAACTCTAGCAAAGTTTCAGGATACAAAATAAATCCACATAAATCATCCCATTTTATATACCAACAAAGTCCAGCAGCAAGAGATACAAAGAGAAATTCCATCTAAAATAACTGTAAATAATATAAAATATTTGTGACTATCTGCCAAGGCAAAGTCAGGAACTATATGAATACAATTACAAGAAACTTTCCACACAAATAAAATCAGATCTAATCAATTGGAAACATCAAGTGTTCATAGGTAGGCCAAGATAATAAAATATAAAATATTTAATATTAAATTTGATATTTAATATTAAATATTTATTTAAAATAATAAAATATAAAATAAAAATGACAATAATACCTAATTGATCTGCTCATTCAGTAGCATACCAATCAAACTCTCAAGAAATTATTTTACAGAAATAGAAAAAAACAATAACAAAGTTCATCTGTCAAGAATTTCAAAGGAATTAATGAAAAAAATGCAAATCAAATTGACCTAGCTGTACCAGACATAAAATTATATTATAAAGCAGAAGTCATTAAAGCCATGGGTACTGGAGAAGAAATAGAGTAGTTGATCAGTGGTATAGCTTAGGTCAACAGGACAAAATAGTCAATGACTATAATTATCTAGTGTTTGACAAACCCAAAGACCCCAGCTTTTGGGATAAGAGCTGACTAGTTGACGAAATGTGCTAGAAAAACTGGAAATTAGTATGTCAGAAATTTGGCATTGACCCACAACTAACAACTTAAACTAAGATAAGGTGAAATGGTTCATGATTTAGACATAAAGTGATATTATAAGCAAATTAGAAAAACAAAGGATAGTTTACCTCTCAGATCTGTGGATGAGTTTGTGGCCAAAAAAGAAATGGAATACATTATTGAATACAAAATGGATAATTTTGATTATATTAAGTTAAAAAGGTTTTGTACAAAGTCAATACAGACAAGATTATAAGAGTAGTAAAAAAGTGGGGAAAAAAAATTTTATATTCAAGGTTCTGATAAAGACCTGATTTCTAAAATATATAAAGAATTGAATCAAATTTATAAGAATTCAAGCCATTCTCTAATTGATACATTGTCAAAGGATATAAACAGACAATTTTCAGATAAAGAAATACAAACCATTTCTATAGATATTAAAAGATGCTCTAAATCACTATTGATCAGAGAAATGCAAATTAAGAAAATTCTGAGGTTCTACTACATACTTCTAAGATTGGCTAAGATGACAGGAAAAGATAATATTGAATGTTGGAGGGGATGTGGAAAAACTGGGACATTAATACATTGTTGGTGGAGTTGTGAATTGATTCAACCATTCTGAAGAACAAGTTGGAACTATGCCCAAACGACTATCAAACTATGTATATCATTTGATCCAGCAGTGTTTCTACTGTTTGTATCCCAAAGAGATTATAAAGGAGGGAACTGAACCTACATGTGCAAAATTGTTTGTGGCAGCCCTTTTTGTAGTGGCAAGAAACTAGAAACTGAGTGGATGCCCATCAGTTGGAGAATCATATACCATGATAAGCTATGGTATATGAATGTTATGGAAAATTACTGTTCTATTAGAAACAATCAGCAGGATGATTTCAGAGAGGCCTGGAGAGACTTATGTGAACTGATGCCAAGTGAAATGAGAGAACCAGGACATCATTGCACGAGGCAATAGCAAGATTATATGATGATCTATCCTGATGGATGTGACTGCAAAAATGAGGTGATTCAAGCCACTTCCAATGGTCTTGTGATGAAGATAGCCATCTGCACCCAGAGAAAGGATGGTCAAAACTAAGTGTGGATTACAACATAGTATTTTCAAACTTTTTGTTGTTGTTTGCTCACATTTTGGTTTCTTTTCCTTTTTTTTCATTTTTCATCTGATTTTTTGTGCAGCATTATAATTATGAAAATATGTATAGAAGACTTGCACATATTTAACATATATTGAATTATTTGCTGTCTAGGAGAGGAGGTGGGATGAAAGGAGAGGAAAAATTTGATACATAAGGTTTTGCAAAAATGAATGTTGAAAATTATCCATGCATATGTTTGAAAATAAGAAAACTTTTAATTAAAAAAAGAAAGATTGGAATAGAATTGAGTATAATCTGACAAAAAACAAAAGTGCCCAGGAAAATGTAAAAATAGTAATTATGTTATATAAATGAGGTGCAGAGGAAGAATAGACCCAGAGGCATTAGAGGAGGGAGGAGGGTTTATACTACTGAAACTTACATCAGGAATGGGTTAGATAGGCAACACTATCTATCTATCTATCTACCTATCTATATACCATGAAGGATATATCACCTTCCAAAATATATAAAGAAATAAGGGGAGAAGGAATAAGATAAAATTGGGTTAGAAGAATGTGTAGATTTATGGTAGTGGAATAAACTATGTAGATTAATGAGAAATGGATTAACAGAGTGGGGGAAGGGTGGCATAGGATAAGGTGAAGTATAGAAGGGTATTTAGATTAATAGGATAGGTACAACATGTGCAGATTAATGGGAATGGGATGAAGAGGGAGGAAAAGGGTGAGGGGAGAAAATAAGAAATGGATCCATGGGTGGGAGGAAGTTAAATAATAGCAAGGCAAATTAAGGAGCAGAATTTAAATAGAAAAGTTAGCAGGGATAGGAAATAAGAAATATACAAAAACACAATATCAAGGATCAGAAGTAGAATTTATTTTTAAAAATAGGACTAGTAAAAATTGATCTTAGAGAAAGTCAAAATTAAAAATTCAGTCAAGAGAGAAACCTACATCATGTGTCAGCAATATTAATATTATTTTAGATGAATATTTATATATAGGTAAATGCATATATATATCCATATTGTGTGTACGCATACACACATATCTGTACTTAACTGTTGGCTGCCTGGGGAAGGTGGTTGGGGAGGATGATGGGAGGGGAAATAAAGTAAAAAGTACACAGTAGAGAACAAAAGAATAACTTATAAGGAAGCAAAGGAAAGAGGGACACTCATTAATATAATCTATTTTTTATTAAATATGCTTTCTTGAAACGGAAATTTATTGTTATATATTTTGAATACTCCCTGATATTCTGCTGGGCACATGACAATGGTTTGTTTTGTTGTTTTTTTTTTCTGTTTTTCTCTTTATGGTATTTTTTCTTTTTTCTTTTGTATTTACTTCAATTTTTTTAAGTTAAAAAAAAAAAAGAAAAACCTATCTGTAAGAGGTAAGAGGGTTGATGAGTTACCAGATAACACATTTATTTACACAACAATAAAGTTTTTCTGAAGTATAAGTTTTATAAGTTCAAGTACTATGGAAAGTTATTGAGGAAAATATTAAGACTGAAAGTGTTTACTTTATAGTGAACACCTCAAAATCACATCTCATAGCATTAACATAATAAGAAGGCTAAGACATCTAACCTAGTAAAATGAGTGGTAGGTCATTTAATTAGTGGTAGCTAAGAGAACCTGGTGACTTTCCCTATGTTTCCCTTTACGTTTGCCCCTGAGGAAATCTTGGGTGACATGCTATACACCAAACTCTTTGAGGGTTTGGGCACCTGGAACACTGCGTGATTATATATCAGACATGGTGCTAGATATTGAGAATAGAAGTAAACTCATGATGGATCTAAACATTCTGGAGAGCAATTTAGAACTATGCTCAAAAAGCTGGCAAACTCTGCATACCATTTGACCCAGCAGTGTTTCTATTGGACTTATATCCCAAAGAGATCTTAAAGGAGGGAAAGGGATCCACATGTGCAAAAATGTTTGTGGCAACACTTTTTGTAGTGGCTACAAACTGGAAATTGAGTGTATGCCCATTAGTTGGAGAATAGCTGAATAAATTATGGTATATGAATGTCATGGGATATTATTTTTCTGTAAAAAATGACCAGCAGTATGATTTCAGAGAGACCTGGAGAGACTTGCATAAACTGATGCTAAGTGAAATGAGCAGAACCAAGAGATCATTATACATGGCAACAAGACTATATGATGATCAATTCTGATGGACATGGTTCTCTTCAACAATGAGAGGATTCAAACCACTTCCAATTGTTTAGTGATGAAGAGAGCTATCTACACCCAGAGAGAGGACTGTGGGAACTGAGTATGGTTCACAACATAACATTTTCACTCTTTTTGTTGTTATTTGCTTACATTTTATTTTGCTTCTCTCTTTTGTTTTTTTTTACTGGTTTGATTTGATTTTTCTTGTGCAGCATAATAATTATGTAAATATGTATGCATATATTGGATTTAACATATATTTCTACCATGTTTAACATATATTGGACTACTTGCTATCTAAGGGAGGGTGTGGAAGGAGAAGGGGAATTGGAGCACAAGGTTTTGTACGAGCTAGTGTTAAAGAATTGTCCATGCATATATTTTGAAAAATAAAAAACTAAGAAAAAAAAAGAAATAAAAACATGGATCTAATTTTCTAATGGGAATAATGAAGGGAAAGAGACAATATGTATACATGTCACAGTGGAGAGGAGAGGATTTTGTATTCTTTTACCTCCTTCTCAAAAAGAAAGAAATAGAATCAATTCTCATAGTTTATATTTATCATGTCCTAGTGGGTCATCTCAGATTTTGGACTTTCTCCTCTGGTCCCTTCTAGATGCCTACTCCCTATGGGTAAAATAGGTGAATTGTAACTTAGGAAGGGCTATTATGGGTCTCAGTATCTTCATGGCTTCAAAAATCTCATTCTTCTAGAGTTCATACTAACTAAACAGTTGAGTTCATGTTTTAAGGTTCTGTTTGTTATGTTATAGATCACTCATAAAAATTAAATAGTAGTTTCATAGTTTCAGAGAAAAGGTATTTTGTCTTTACAAAATTATAAATAGTAGGATCTAACATGACTTCTTTAAAATATAAAAAACTCCTCAGGTCCATTTGCCAAACTCATTCAAGTTTCAAGTTATAATCAATTATCTGATGGGAATAAATTCATTTATTAGGTGAAGACTCAGACTTACAAACTATCATTGTCAGTGCCATAGGAAGAGTATGAAGAGGAGAGCAATAAATAAGAATATTTTTAAGCTTCTAAGTCAAGGGTTCTTAATGTATTTTTTGTGTCATGAGTCCTTTTGGCAGCTTGGTAAAGCCCATGGATCTCTTCTCAGAATAATGTTTTGTTGCTTTCATTCGTAACTAAAATAAATGTGAAATCTCAGTTAGGAGTTAGAAAGAAGTGCATACATGTGATTGGTTGAAAATATAAGATCTGGCAATTAATTGATTATATGATATAGAAAAATATAAGGAGTCAAGGATAATACTGAGATTTTTAACCTAGATGCCTTGGGGATAATGGTACCCTCAAAAAATGAAGAAGTTCAAAATATAAATGTATTTAGAGTGATAGACAATTAATTCATTTTTGGGCAGCTTGATTTAAGATATGCATAGGCGTATCAAGTTTGAAATATATAACAGGCAGCTACAGATGCATGACTAGAACTCATGTGAGAGAAAGGACAATGAAACCATATTATGAGGTCAGAAAAATAAAACAAAATAAAGTATGGTTAATGATACATTTTGAACCATTCTTGATTTTCTTAGTTGTGCCAAAGTAATAGTAATGGGACTTCAATAGATAGATGACCCACCTATTCTACTCATCTGTCTTTCCTGACACTGTCATTAAACTTTATGTTCAAAAGTATGCAACACATTTCTGCATTTTAGCTACAGAAATGTCAGGATCAATGTGTAAAAATACAGATGTTTGTCAAAATTTAACTAGACATGTATGCAAAATAGCTGGGAAGAGGTAAAGAAGGGGTGGATTTCCTATTTAGACAGTTCCATTGGATTTATCTATTCTTTGATTTGTACTAATTTTCAATATTTTTATGAAAATATTTCCAATGATTAAAAAGCAAAAATAATCAGCCATGAGTGATTTTATCTTCAGCCAAATCTTCTTCCTGTTGATGTTTTTACTTAGTAGTCAAACACTTAAGAGAGGGTAATTTTCAGAATATTTTCTGAATCCTTTGGCTTTTGCTCTGTGTTTAACATATGTTTTTAATCAATATATAGTTATTATTTTAAATCTGTTTTCCATTTCCATTTAAAACACTAAAAAGGATATTTTTCTTTGACTGCATAGCAAGTAAGAAATAAATACAAAAATCTTTAAGATGAGTTCAACTAAAAGTTTAAATACTGTGATTTTTTGTTAAAAATTATAAACTTTTCAAGCATATTGACCTAGCCTTTCTGGGATGTGTTAATAAACTAGCACTGTGAAATCTGTGAAACACTGTGCCCAGATATTTCCTGTGAGACCACATTTGGCTTCCTTTAGATTCAATGAATAGCACAGGAACCATCTGCACACACCTCAATTTCACACCAATATTCTGTGAACATGTTTCACAGAAAATAGGCCAAGATACCTGAATCCTTAGAATTGCTAAGGAATTCTAAAGATAAGAAATTGTAGAATTATATTATAAATAATTGATATGAAATAAAGGTAGAGAACTTAAAGAAAATTGGTTAAACAAAGGTCTGACTTCAAGGTTACAATAATAGCATATAATCAATGACCTCTGCCTATATAAATCCTTAATGCAGAGAGATTAATTCAGTGCAAAGTGCAGAGGAGAGCTGAAGGTGGTTCCCTCTCCACTGACAAGATCCTTAATCTTTCTTAAACTGATGAACTTAAAAATGGGGCTCCAAAAAGACACATCCATGAAAAAAATGAGTCTCATTAGTCATGCACACTCTAATAATGCACTTGACAGGGTGGCTAAACTTTGGCTCATAACTAACATTTGTTAAAATATGATCCATTACTAAAATATGGAACTAGAAGGGTATAACTTATTGAAAAGGAATAGATTATGCAACGCAGACAAAGATCTAGTATTATATAATAAAAGATACACTTCTGCATAGAAAGCTTTAAACCAGTAGGAGGAGGGAAAAAGGCATGTATTTGGATGAAGATTAAAGAAAGAGAAGTAAATGAAATATCAGGGCGGGAATATGTTATAGCTAGTCAAACCAGAATGAGAAATTAAATAAGTTTTAAGAAGTGATCAGAAATTTGACTTAAAGGATTTATTTTTTCTTTTGAGGACCAAGGAAGAGAAGAAATAAGACAACTACATAAATTGAATGGGATATTCATAAAATCAAACTTAAGCACATGTAGAACTATTCAATCAGTGCTTCAATATTCACTATTAAGGAGAATGATCCTTGGACTTTAAAGAAAAGGGGAAAAAACAACAAAGAAAAAAAGTATAAATGAAGATAAGTTGTTAAAAATACATATTACTGCCTTCAGTGAATTAATATCACAGGATCTCAGGACTTGGAGTATAATCTAGTTCAGTTTCATTAAATTATAACTTAAGAGACTGAGGCCTGGAGGGATTATAATATTTATCCAAATTTGTATAAGTAAAAAAATAAACAACAGAACCAGACTAGTCCCAGTTCAACCCAAATAATCTGAAGATATTTCAGGAAGAATGATCATTTCATAATTATTCCTAGATATTTATAAATATGCTAAAGAGGATGCTTATCTGGATAGTATAATTGAGCAATACTGGATATGAACCCTAAATAATTCAGTGGTCTAATTCAATATCACACCATATACCACCTTGCATATTTATCCCTCAATGTATAATAGAATATTCATAAGTAATCTCCAAGGTCTATTTCAGGTGCTGAGAAGATATGTTTTTCACCTATCACACCAGAACAAATGAGATAATGCTGAGTCTGAAAATGCATGAGGAAGTAATTGATTATTAGTGCAAAGGAGAGATGGAGACTTCATTATCAGTTCCTCTATTCATAATCAGTTATCACAATGATCAGAGTTCTTGTCTTTTGAAGTTGTTTCCCTTTCTGATTTTTAGTGATCATATACATTTTTCTTCTGGTCCTGCTCATTTTATTTGCATAAATACATACAAGTTTTCCCAGTCTTCTTTGCATCTATCTTTTTCATCATTTCTTATGATATAATAGTAGTCTATAATATTCATATACTATATTGTATTCAGCTATTGTCTCAAAATTCTTATTCCTACACCAACTATCTCTCAAAGAAACTCTCTTTTAGAATTCTGAACAAATAACTCACTAACAAACCTTAGAAGAACAACCTAATAAATTGAGAATCATGTAATATATAAACTTTACATACTAGCTTAGTTTCATCAGCAGATTTGATAAGCATATCATCTATGTCTTACTCTAAATCACCATGAAAAATACTGTCAAAAAGGTTTAGGGAGCAGTTCTGTGGAGCTATGTTAGTGTCTTCCCTCCTGATTTATACTGATTCATTAGTTAGCATTTTGAGGTTCTCATCTTTCCACCAGTTTCAAATTTGCATAAATGGCTTACCATATAGAAGGCATCATTACATCTTGTTTGAAAAAAAGTTTTGTGAGATACTTTATCTAATGCCTTCCTGAATTCAGCATCATAATATCACTACAGCAATACTTTGCTTTCTCTAGGGAAAAAAAAAAGTAAGATTAGATGATTATAGTATTCTATTTGGTGAATAAATTCTGATTTATAGCACTGCTTCCCTTTCTAAGGGTTCACTAGCAACATAAAGGGAAGGGAGAAATAATGTCAGGAGTTCTTACTGATGACTGAACAAAACAATATGATGGGAATTTGCCTTATTTTACTTATGGGAGTTAATCCCTCATATACGCCAAAAATAAGAGGAAGAGAATTAGCATGACATAATGGATAAAAAGTCCTCCTCATAATTGAGATCATCTGATTTCAGAACACTGTCTCTGACACAATCTGGCTCTATAATCCTAAACACATAACCTTCCAGTACCTTCAGAAAACTCTTCAAGACTAAAAATTGAAGAACAATTGTAGTTTTGCATTGCTTTTCTTATCCATAATCCCTTGTGATCATGAAATTATTAGGTCATAAACACCCCATGCCCTTTAAAAAAAAAAAACTTCCAATGACCTCTTTTTACCATAGAAACTTCTCATTTAGTCTCATAAATATTCCTTTTATCTCCATTTCATGGATAGAAAAAAAATGAAAAGCAGAGAGGATAAGTACCTAATTCAAGGTCACATAGCAAGACAGCAACAAGACTAGTATTAGAACATCTTTACTGATTTCTAATTCTAACCTCTTTCTCTCACAAAAAGTACTATAAATTATCATGATACGCTGTCTGGAAATGTTACCCTGAAATCCCTTTAGGAATAATTTATGTCCCTAAACTCAAACAATAACAGGTTGTACAAAATTGTGGTGCCCATACATTTAGAAGAATATATCTCTGCTTTAGAATATCTATGTAGTCCTCTCAACACTTAATTCTCACACATTGATATCAAATTACCTGCCAAATACCTACTGACTCCACAATCTCTCTTACAATTTATAGCAAAAGGACAAATTCTCCCCCTGGTATTGATTACAACCAATTTACTCAATTTGCTTTCTGGAAATGATAGATTAAGCAGGAACCTGTGAGTAATTTCAATCATTTCCTATCCTGATGACTATGTTTTACAGAGAAATGCAATGTTTGGCTACTATTACATATGCTTTACATGAGGAAATATTTTAAAAAATCAAAACCAGACCTGAAAATTTTCCAAATATAACTCAAGTTTTGGAATCAGAAGTTAAGACTATTCAGTCATGATATAAATGATTGTTCATATTACAGACAAATATGCTTATATGCCCATAAGAATGAAGATCCAGAAAGCAACATTATGAAAGAAGCTATTGAAAGGTAACATTTTTCACAGTTCATCAATGAAATTTCTAAAAATTGAAAAAATACTTGAAAAAAAATTCTATTCACACCATTTACTCAGGCCTTCATCACTTGTTACCTGAACTATCTCAATATTGAGTTCACATTATTCCTCCTTATGTCCTCTATACTTCCACCAAACTGACATACTTCCTATTTATAATATACAGCATTCCATCTCTAGCCTCCATCCCTTCATTGTCCCACAGATCAATAATGGTCTCCCTCCATACCTCTGTCTTTGGAAGCTTTGCTACCTTCAAGACATGCTAGGTTGCACTGCGGATATCAGGAAGATTCATCTTCCTGAGTTCAAATTTGGCCTTGGATACTTCTTAGCTGTGTGACTTAGTGGAAATCACTTAAACCTGTTCAACTCAGTTCCTCATGTATAAAATGAACTGGAGAAGGAAATGGAAAAACTGAATTATCTTTGCCAAGTAAACCACATATGGGCTCACAGAGTCAGTCACAGCTGAACAACAATAACTACAATAGCAAGCTATCTTCAAGTCTTAGTTCAATTATACTTGCTATAAAATGTCTTTCTGGTCTCCCTCATTTTTAATAGTTTCTACATCTTTTTCATAATTACTTTTTATGCAAAATATACTTTTACATATATAAATATATACATATATATTATATGTATTTGCTTATCTATTTGTATAGTTCACCCTGTTAAAATCTCTTTGAAGAGAAGGACTCTTTCATTTTTATCTTTGTATTCCTAACAACAGTCTTATGTCAGATATAAAATAGGCACATGATAAATTTTTGTTCAATTGTATTGGATTGATATACTACTGTCATTTGTATATAGCACAAAATATAATTATTAGTATTCAACACACTTCAATAGATTAACACTTATTACTGCAAAATAGACTAGTACAATAGTGGAAAATGGCCATGGCTACTCTTCATTACAGAATCAAATCTAATGAACATTCTGGAGACTGTCATCTTGAAGCTGTGATAAATAGGCTTTTAAAGAATTTTTCCCTTGCTTTTTAAAATTTGTTTATTTAAGTGAACTAGCCCCTAAGGTATAACTAAGTAAATCTCGATAGATATTTTCAGTTATCCTACTTATAAAATGGTGATAATGACAAGAAGACATACTTCAATGCTAACAAAGTCATGAAATAGGATGGATGATTATAATGAGAGCGCTAAATGACCCACTAAGGTACAGGTTTTTTTGTTTGTTTGTTTGTTTGTTTTTTTGAGAAAACACTGCTGCCATATGTTCAACAAGGGAAAAGGAGATTGTTTTTGCCTATTAGAGTAAAACTGGTTATGATACCTTGGGGATCATTAAATGGTATCTTATCATTTAGGGCTTCTCTGGAAGAGACTTTAAAAAATAATAACAATGTGTTCCCTGGACTCCAGAAAAGTAATCAGTTTTGACTGGTGGAGGAGAGGCCAATATTTGGATAAATTAAAAATTCTCAACTTTTATCCAGGATACAAGCAGGATGCATTTGATTCTCCTCATTTAGAGAATGTATCATTGCTCAATACTGTGTGTCTTGTAAGAGGCACAGTTGACACAAAAACTTGGAAGAGAAGAGATCTTTCTCCTTCTGACTTAGAGAGAGGACATCTTTCTTTACAAGCTTTCTTCAGGAAAGAGGTGTTTGCGTATTGCCTTTTGTGAACTCCTCCAGAGAAAGGACTGTTTTTCCTTTTCTTTATATCACCAGCACTTAGCACAGAACCTAATATACAGTAGGTAGTTAATATTGTTGAATGAATAATAAATATTTTTTAAAAAGCTTTCCTTATTTCATTTAGATATTTTTTCTATTTCTCTCCTCTCCTTTCACTGATAAACTTATAAAATAACTCCTTACATAATTATCTATGAAAATGATTAACATTTTTGACCATTCTCTCTTGTTTTTCCTAACTTACGTATCCAAATCCTACAGATTCTAATTCTGATATCCCTTATAAGTATATTCTATTTTCTTTTTCCTTGTCATCAATTTATTAACAAGAATACTTTAGTGAAAAAATCCTCAATGTCTCACTATTGTCCAAAAATTAAAATTCAAGCTTAGCATCATATTCAAGAACTTCCACAAATGACAACATGCTAATTTTTCAGGCTTATAAAATTTTGCTTTCTCTCTCCATACTCCACATTCTATTGAAATTGTTTTTCTCTGTCCTGTGAAACTTTGCTAAACATTCTTGGTTTTGTACCTATTACAAGAACATCCTCCCTTTCCTTTTATCTGTTGAACTCTAAATTATCTATTAAATCCAATCCATTATAATATCTATCAGAATTTTCCTTATCCTTTGACTTTCCATAAGCTTTTTGCTATAATTCTCCAATGTGGTAATTATCTTTTATTATATGTCTCTATGTCTATGTCTGTCCTATATCACCTCACTGCTTTACAAACTCTATAAGAAAGGAAACATAATATCCAAATTTTGTCATTTTCACCTGTGCTAGAACAGGGACCTGCACACAATGGGCATCAAAAAAATCTGTTGAATAAATGAATAATATTGTAGATTTATATGATATGATATTTATTAACCTGATAGAATTGGAAAAGATAAAGTCAAAAGAAAATTAGCACTCTAAAAGAAGAGAAATCTGAGAGTTGGTAATATAATTGAGGGTACACTAGAAAAGCTTAGAAATCATAGAAGATCATTAAAATAATCTTTTCTAAATCATCTAAACTAGGGGATTTTTAACCTGGGGCTCATTAACATTTTTAGCATTTTGATAGGTATATATTACTATAGGTATTTTCTTCTTCATGATAATTTTCATATTATGTTTTAAAATATTACTGTAAGAAAACTTCACCAACATGCCAAAAGAATACATGACACAAGGAAAAAATGGTTAAGATAACATATTCTGACAAAGTATGCTGGTATCTTCAGTATAGCCCAAAATCTAAAGCTTAACTCAATTAATAGAAGCTATTTTAAGTCATTCATCTGTATTTGCTCTGAAAAACAATGTAAAGTTGATTCACCTTAACAAGGTTTTTCTAAATACCTGCTATATAGAAAGCAATGTAGCAGAGTGGCTAAGAAGTCATTCTCAAAAATCACCTGGATTTGAATCTTACTGCTGAAATATACTCTCTACTTAAATTTGGCAAACTGCTTCAATTCTAAATACCCCGATCTATTGTTTAAGACATGAAGTTGTAGAAGAGATACTGATCTGTACAAAATAAAGTAATTTGCTGTGGGCAGAAGCCAAAACTGCTAAAAACTGGGAGAATTAGAAAAGGTTTCTTATAGAGTTATAACAATAACTCAGCCCATCCCAAGACAGAACCATAGTTGAGTGCACCTCTTCCTGATCCGTCCAAAGAAATTCCTAGTTCTATTCTGAATTGTAGTATTTTGCCTAGACATCTATTGAGGTTTAATATCAGAAAAGAGGCATAAAACACAGAAGCACAAACTTACTTAAGGCAGACATGTCAGACTCATCATCTCTAGGTCACAAGCAGCCAGGAAAACTCCTAAGGGTATCAAGAAGCAGATGAAAAATGTAATTAGGAAATTTCTAATAAAATAAATAAAAATACAATATTATATCATGTTAATTTGTGGCCATCCACAGAGATGTTTTTTGGCTTGATTTAAGACACCATTGATCTAAAGTATTCACAAGGTTAAAAATAATAATTATTATTATTAATGTTGCTAATAATAATTGCTGCCACATTAATATATTTCTATGAGGTTTGCAAAGTGTTTTACATGTGTAAAATCATTTGATCTTTACATGTTAGAGATATTTACTATTTTTACTCCCATTTTCAAATTAGGAAATGGAAGCTAAGAGAGGTTAAGCACTACTGTGGTTTTCCTTCACTGAGTTCAAATGGAATCATAGTTCATATAACACTTAATTATTAAACTTTTATATTTTTGACTATTGTGCTAAGCATGGTAGTGGAAGGGCACAAGAAAAAAAAAGTAAAAAGATTCTTACCTTCAAGGGTCTCATACATTACTGGGGAAGAGGACATGAAAATAGCTATGTATATTCAAAATATATAAGGTAGATGAGAGATGATTTCAGAGGAAATCACTAGCAATATGGGAAGTGGGGTGAAAGGGAAATGGAAAAAAGAAAAGGAAAGGTCTCTTTAAAAATGTGAAATTTAAGCTGAATCTTGTAAGAAGTCAGGAAAGCCATGAAGCACAGATATGAAGAGGGAGTATTCCTGGAATGGGAGACAGCTAGTGAAAATGCACAGAAAAGAGATATGGAGTAAGTTTACTGCATGTCAGGAACAAGAAGATCCATATTACTAAGTTTCAGAGTTTATAAAGAGTAAGGAAACTCTTTATAAACTTCTTTTTAAGAACATTGGAAAGACAGGAAAGGGACAGGTTGTGAAAAGTTTTAATAGGTGGTACCTCTATGAATAGGGAGAAGGGCACATATAGGAGAGGTGTTATGAAACAGATTGGATATATGTGGGGGTTTTTTGATGTTAAGAATTGAGAATGACACAGAAATTGACTGAGACTAGATGACTGGAGAAATGGTAGTGACTTTGACAATAATAGAAAATTTCAGAAGAGGAATAAGTTGGGGGGGGGGAGTTAATGAGTTATTTTTTGGACATATTGAATTTGAAATGTTTGTGCGGTATCCAGTTTGATATGTCCGACAGATAGTTGGAAAGGAAAGACTGAAGGTCAGAAGAGAAATTAGGCTAGATAAACAAATGTGGGAATCATTTACACAGAGATGATAATTGAAACCATGGTGTTGGATGAGAGAATCAGCTAGGTATTCACAGTGGATAAAATACTGGGCCAGGAAAATTCATCTTCAAATCATCAAAATTCAGTCTGGCACTTACCAACTAGTAACCCTGGATAAGTAATTTAACCCTATTTGCTAGTTTCCTTATCTGTAAAATGAGCTGGAAGAGGAAATGGAAAACAACTCAAGTATTTTTGCCAAGAAAACCCCAAATGGGCCACAAACTATTGTTTATAACTTAAAAACAACTGAACATCTGATGAAACATCCCTAATCTCTTTGTGGGTGTGTCAATAAACCCTTTGGCAAACTAAGGAGACCCTTGAATCCCTTCTCCTAATAAGTGTTTTTTAAATAATTGAGAGAAAATGTCATTGTAAGTTAGAACTTAGTGACAATAAAAAATGTTTTCTCATCCTAATTGGTGGGTATATACCCATAGATTCTTATCAACTCCATGATAAGAATTCCTGATAGAGAGAAAAGGAGAAAAAGTCACAGGACAAACCACTGGGGAATAACTACATTTAGTGGGCATGGCCTGAAGTAGTCTTTAGCAAAAAAAAGACTGAGAAACAGTCACACAAACATGAGAATCAGTGGATAGTAGCATCATAGAAACCTATCAAGGAAAGGATATCCAGCAAATCACCAGTATCAAAAGCTTCTGAGTGATTAAAAAGGATGCGACTTTTTAAAAGGCCATTAGAGATTATTGATGAATTTGGTGAATTTCTAGTTAAATGAGGTCTGAAACTAAAAATTGGAGGGATTAGGAAAGAATGAGATGAGAGAAAATAAAGGTACTAATTGATTATGGATGGCTTTCAAGTGATGGTTATCAATCTAGGATTTTTTGTTTTTGTTTTTGCTTTAAGCATGGGGAAGATATCAGAAAGTTTTTAGCCAGTCAGAAAATAGTAGGTAGGAAGTGATTGAAAATTAATGAAAGAGTAAGGTTGATGGAGGGGAGAGAAAGGCTAAGAGAATGGAAAGTTTTATTTTTTAAAAAAAGATAAGAAAATGGAACATGAGGGTATGTAGAGGGGTTTGTCTTAAAAGAGAGAAAAGTCACCTATTCCTTTGAGAGTAAGGTTGAGGAGATAGTGATGGAAAACATTTGAGTAATATGAGATGAGGAAGGGGAAAAAAAAGGAGGTAATATAATAACCTCAAAATTTGCTGAAGTCCTCCTTTTCTTTTATTTCTGAAAAATTGGAGACACCAATGTAGCAAGCAAGTTTCTGACTTTTTTTGTTTTTACTACATAAATCATTATACCATCTCCTTTTTTCTCTTCCTCCTCTCTATCAATCTTACTCTTTCATTAATTTTCAATCAATTCCTAACTTCATATTTATGAAAAGCATCAAAGAGAACTGCACAGGATGAGAAAATATAAAGAACTTACATCTTCAGTGGCTAAGTGAGTGCCAAATTGTGAAGATAAAAATTAAGATTAAAATTTATTAAAATAAAATTACTATGAACTTAACTTTAAATGATATTACACATTTACTAAATTTGCCACTATTTTAAATTTCACAAATAATATCAGAGAAATCCAAAACAACTTATTAGTTATTCTTTGCCTTTCTATTCTCTTTCATTATCTTTGTTTATTCCTTTTATACTATAATTGGACATATTATTTTCTTACATATAGTCATAATCTGAATAAAATACTGGAGTTTAACCTTATGAAAAAGACACAGAGTGGTAATAAAATTACCATGTAAGGGTAGGGCTTTAAGTGTGTAGCTAAAAGTTTAGTCATAATTACTCATGGAGATTCCTTAAGTTTCTCTTAAAGTGTAATATTTTTAAAGAGTTTCAGCTAGAAAAAGGGCTAAGGTCTCTTAAAATTTGACAATGTATGTATATATTTGCAGACACACATACCCACGGATTACTACATTCTCTTTTTTTCATAAAGAAACAGGCAGCTATTTTTTTATAAACACACTGTAATGTAATCAAACAAATATGAAGTTCTTTGAAGATTATCTTCCTCCTAAGCATTGGTTTTCCTAAGTTTATATAAATGTAAAATATTAATCATATGTATATTTATTATGTATGTACAGACAAATATTTAAAAAGCATGTTTATATATTTATATCATAATGTATTTTATATTTATATATTCATATATGTACATAAATATATATAATCTAATTACATTTGTGTGTATATTATTATATCATATGTAAATATAAACTTAATTATATAATTAAAATGATCTAATGATAACATTAATATATAAACATGGCTCATGTTATAGATTTATAATGCATGTGTACAGGGAAAAGTCAACCTTGAATATCTTCACATGTAAATATGATTACATTACAATGAGATTATAACACAACATAAATATTTCTTCAACTTGCTTTATCAAAAGGAGGCTGAGCCAAGATGGTGGATTAGGACAGCCACCCAGCTGAATTACTCAATCATTCCTTTCCAAACATTTTAAGATATAATTTCAAATCAAATTTTGGTGCAGCAAAATCAAAAAAAAGTTAAGGTGAATCATTTTTCTGGCCTAAGAAAACATGAAAAGTGAGCAAGAGAAATCTGTGGCATTAAAGTGGAGGCCTGTCTGAAGTCTGCACAGAAGGCAGAAGCAATGACTGATGCAGAAACAGTAACAGAAGTTCTCAAAATGATAAAGAATTCAGAAAACTGATCAGAAAGATTACAGAGGATCCTTTGCTGGCACTGGGCACAGTATTGATTTGCATCTCTCTTGCCCCTATCAAATACTGGATCACAGTTTTAGAGCATAGAGGAGTCCTACTGATTGCTCACAAGGGAGTAGCAGCCCTAATCATAGTTCCAAAACAAAGAGATCTCTAGCACTTAGGACTGCCAAGAAGCAAGGATTTTTCCTAGGTAAAGGTCAAAGTACAGATGAGAACAGTGAGCTTATCCCTCCCAGAATCACACCATATCATAATCAATAAAAAATTGCAGGCTCCCAGAATTAGTTCTGAAAACAGTACAAAAAAAGCCTGATGTTTCAAACAATGTCATCCCATGGCCTGCGGAGCAGATTCCAATATTAACATTAAGATCAAAGTTTTAGGGGAGGAGTCATGATGACAAAGAGTAGACATGGCATTATCCGATCTTCTCTAACCTTCTTTCAAAACCAGCTATAGATGAAGCCTCTAAACAGGTTTTGGAGTGACAGAATCAACAAATATTTTGAGTACAACACATTTCCAGAAGAAATACTTTGGCAAAATATCAGAACATGCTTGTTTCCACTGGGTAGAGGGACAGTCTGCCAAGCCCAGACTGCAGCATAGGGAGCCCAGGGCAAGGAGTTGGGGTGGGGAGTCAAAATGTTGCAGCATCTGTGCACCTGGGGAATTTCTCGTGAAGCTCTTAGGCTACTAGAGTAAGAGTGGAAAATAAATTTTTAACTAAATAAAGGATTTTCAAAAATTCCTAATGCAAAGACCAAAAGTGAACAGAAAGTTTGGCATTCAAACACAAGACTCAAGAGAAGCATAAAAAGGTAAATATAGAAAAGTAACCATACTGGACTCAATAAAGTTAAATTGTTTACATTACTATATGGGAAGATGATACATTTAACTTCTTATAAATTAAGGCAATTAATGATGTTACAATGGTCTCTAAGTGTTCAAATGAAAGGAAGACTCAATCAATGAATCAGTTTCATTTTTTAATTTTTATTTTATAGGGTTTTTTATATATTTTTATTTTAAGAAATTGCAAGTAGCTATCAAAATTAAGGTGAGAATCTCCAACAATAAAAAGAGATTGAAGGCTCAGATGAGGTTTGACACTTTTTAGCAATGGAGTTTGTTTGTTTTATTAAGATTTACATTTTTTGACATACTATTACACTCTCACTAGATTGTAGCATAGTCTATACACCAAAAAATCCATGTGTCTTGCTTTATTAAATATTTGCCTTACCTTTTGATCCAGCAGTGTCTCTACTGGGGATGTGTTCCAAAGAGATCAAAAAAAAATACTTGTGCAAAAAATAAGTTTGTAGCAGTCCTTTTTATAGTGGCAAGGAACTGAAAATTAAAAGGGTGCCCATCAATTGGGAAATGGCTGAATAAGTTATGGTAAATATATGTTATGGAATACTATTGCTCCATGAGAAATGATCAGCAGGATGATTTCAGAAAGGCCTGGAGAGACTTTATATGAACTGAATATAATAGTTCATATTTTAATAAATTTGACAAAGTTCTAACTCAATAAAATAATATTTTGGTAATTTAATTTGGTAATTAATTTAGTAATTATTTGGTAATGTAATTGAATAAGTAGAAGCTGGAAATGCCATTTTTATTGTATTTGCTCTGCCCATACATAAACATTTTATATTTCTCCAATTATTTGAATGTCTTAATTTATATATTTAAAAAGTATTTCCTTGCTTTGCTTTGGCAGGTAGGATCCCAGGTATTTTATAAAGTCTGTTGTTATTTAAAATGGAGTATATCACACTATCTTTTCTTGCAGAGATTTGTTGGTAATATAAAGAAAAGCTAATAATTTATGTAGCTCCTATTCAGCTAAACTTGTTTCAATTATCTTTTTAGTTGAACCTCTAGGATTTTCCAAGTATACTATCATACCATCTGGGAAAAAGTGAGATAGTTTTATAACTCCACTGGCAATTCTTATTCCCTCAATTTCTTTTTCTTCTATTATTGCTATTGCTAGAATTTCTAACATAATATTGATTATTGATGATATTATTGATTTTTTAACCTTCTTTGACTCCTGATCTTATTGGGAAGACTTCTAACTTATTACTATTACAAATAATGCTTGCTGGTGGTATTAGATAAATGATTTTTATCATTTTAAGGAAAATGCATGTATGCTTATGATTTCAAATGTTTTAATAGAAATGAATGTTGTATTTTGTCAAAAAGCTTTTTTGCCTCTATGGATATAATCATATGAGTTTTGTTAGTTTTGTAACTGATAAAATCAATTACCTTGATAGTTTTCCTTATGTTAAAGTATCCCTCTAATCTTTGTTAAGTATTTTAACTTCATGGTAGGATATAAATACATGAAGTACAGGAATTCTTAAATTTCTCCAGAATCTGCAGAAAGTACTCACTATATAAATATTTTATTTTATTTTATTCATTTATTTTTGCTGAGGCAGTTGGGGTTAAGTGACTTACCCAGAGTCACACAGCTAGGGAATGTTAAGTGTCTAAGACAAAATTTGAACTCGGGTCCTCCTGACTTCAGGGCTGGTGCTCTATCCACTGCGCCACCTAGCTGCTCCTAAGTATTTTAATTGAAATATTTAACTCTTCCTTTATTTTTATTCATGTCATTATGTTATCTTTGTAATTTTAATTTGTGTTTTAGTTGAAAAAAATTTAATAAAATATGTTCTTAATTTTCATTAGTATGAAAGAATGCAAATCTTTTTGTGAACATGTATCATATCCTCCAAATTTTTAGACTTATTTAATTATCCCCATTAGTTATTTTTAATTGAGATCACTGGATTTTCAGGGCAGTCAGTCATGTCATCTCTAATGAATTGTATTTTGACCTCCTCTTTTCTAGAGTTAATGTCTTTAATTTATTTTCCTGTCATGATTCTTTTTTTTTCTTTTTTTCATTCTGATCCCAGTGTACTATCCTATTACCCTGCTCTCTGACTTTATCCTTCCTCATTTCCATTACTATCTTTCTACTGAATAAGATCTTCCCACTATTTATTCACATTTTTAAAGAGTTTTGAATATCCAACCCACACTAGTAAGAAAACATTGAAAAGGTGAGTATGTAATACTTAGAAAAAATGAGATAATTATGTATTTTCTGTATTGGGAAACCTAGGAATCTGGAAACTCCTAAAAGTTCCAAAAGTTTTGTTCTATAGACTGATGGACTAAGATACATTGAAATTTGGTAAGGTACTAAAGCTATGTCAGTCATTATACTAGACACTAGAATAAGAAACTTTCCATTCAGTGTTCTATTACATCACATAAAGAACCATTCATCATAATCCTCAAAACTTGGTTCAAAGTTTTCATTATTATGAAGACCCACAGACTTTTTCTAGTATATAGTATCTGAAATGGAGCAGAAATTAACCTATAGTTATTTAACATTTTTTGCAATGGGATGAAACAATATAGTGGAGTTACTTTGTGGCAACAAGCATATCTGAGTTCTGGTTCCAATTTTGTCCAAGTGTGCCAACTCAGTAGCTATTTGACAATCAATTCATTGAGCATCTCGGTTTTATAAGAAATAAAATGCAATAATGAGTCTAGATGACCCTTCTAGACTTACATTTTAATAATGGAGATAATGATTTAAAAGGATACACACAGGCAAAAGACAGGCATCTTTCTAGGAAGTCATGATTTTGTATATAATATTTTGAGAAAAACTAAATAAAAATACAAACTTTATATCCACTTGTTTCTTCAATAAATCTTCCTAAGAACTTGATAAATCCATTTGCAAATCAATGTTTTTTTTTAATTTTTTTTAAATAAAATATGTTAATTTTCATTAGTATGTAAGAATGCAAATCTTTCTGTGAATGTATCATATCCTCCAAACATTTTAGACTTATTTTGTTATCCCAATTAGTTATTTTTAATTGAGATCACTGGATTTTAAAATCAATTTGTTTTTAATTTTATCTGTGTCTGGAAAAAAAACCAATAAACATTAGGGAATAATTTAGCAAAGAAAGCAGCATGTATTTTAAAAGATGATGTGGATCTCAATTAGAGCCACTGATGCAAATAATCGATATGAATTGTTTTATTCTCTGGGGGATCAGTTCATTATATGAAATCAAAACTTGATTCTATGTTGTTATGAGCTGCCATTGTGTTCCCTGTCATCATATGAGGACAGTGGATTGATGAAACAACACAGGGCTTTAAGTCCCTGAACCTACTATTAAGTTTGCCTCACTAAATCCTAGGACTTTACCTGAGTCCAAGCAACACACTGAATCATGTGTGTTTGTCTCTGAAGAAGCAAATGAGCTTTTTATTAATTTTCAGGAATGAGAGAAGTTTGTGCAATAAAATATGGCAAAACAACCATTCACTATTCCCTCAGCAGGAATACTTGTTTAATACTGAGTGAACTGTGTGTGAACTCTATAAATTAAATTTGAAAAATCCCTACAGCCCTGAATCTTACAATTGGCTAATCTTTTTCTGACAATTTGCACTAATTTTACCTTAACAGTGTACTTATACTCGAAACTTGGTTAAAATTAGGAAAGCCATTCTCCCTCTTTTTAAATGAGAAAATAAATACTTTTATTTTTCTAAGTGGGAAAGAAACAGGGAAACATCAGGTAAGTCCCTAAAATGACAATCAATACTAAATGTTCTCCCAAGTAGTGAGCCAATGCCCTTCTGAGTTTTTTTTTTCAAAACTTCATCAGTGACCATTGATTTTGCATAGGAGAAATGTTCCTTGCAGACTGTATTTTAAAAGCAGGAATCCAACAGCCTTCACAAATGTTAATATGACTAATAATAAAAGCTGGGGTTGATAAAAGTACTCAAACCTTAAAAAATTATTTTCATTTCTAATTCTTTCATATTTTAAACTAATTATACTTAATATTGCCCATTCAAAAGGTATGCTCAATTTTGTAGCCCATTTGGTATAATTCCAAATTATTCTCCAGAATGGTTGGGTCAGTTCACAATTCCACCAAAAATGCATTCAGTCCCAATTTTTCCACATCTCCAGCATTTTTCATTTTCCTTTTCTGTCATTTTAACCAATCTGAGAGATATGAGGTGGAACCTCAGAGTTGTTTTACTTTGCATTTCTCTAATGAATAATGATTTAAAGCATTTTATTATGTGACTGTTGATAGTTTTGATTTCTTCTAAAAATTTGTGCTAATATCTTTTGATTATATATCAATTATATTCTTTAATAAATTGAGCTAAATTCATTATATATTTGAAAAAATGAAGCTTTTACTTAAAAAAAAAAAAAACTTGCTGTAAACATTTTTCCCAGTGGTGGTAAAATAAGGTTTAAAAAAGGAGGTAAAAATAAGGTAAAATGTCATGAAGAGGCAAAAAAAAAAAAAACTAATATAATTGAGGGAAAGAAGGGAGGGAGTTGAGCATTGTATAAATCTTCCTCTCATCAGATTGGGCTCTAAAAGTGTATATCAGACACATTTGGTTTCACAGAGAAACTTGCCCTTCCTTATAGGAAAGTGGGAGGGAAAGGAGAAAAAGAAAGGGATAGACTACTAGAAGGGAAATTAGAAGAATCAGGGCAAAGGAGTAAAAAAGGGGGAGGGGCTCTAAAAGGGGGAGAATTGTTTGCGGGAAGGGGTCATCAAAAGCAAAATACTGAGGAAGGGCGAAGGGAGAAAGGGGAAAGGAAAGGGAAAAACATAACTTGGGTAAATAAGATGGCAGGAAATACAGAATTAGTTATTCTAACTGTGAATGTGAATGGGATGAACTCTCCCATAAAGTGGAAGCAGATAGCAGACTGGATTAAAAAACAGAATCCAACAATATGTTGTCTACAAGAAACACATCTAAAACATAGTGACACATACAGGGTGAAGGTAAAAAGCTGGAGCAGAACCTATTATGCTTCAGGTGAACAAAAAAAAGCAGGGGTAGCTATCCTGATCTCAGATCAAGTAAAAGCCAAGATAGATCTAATCAAAAGAGATAAGGAAGGAAACTATATTTTATTAAAGGGTACCATAAATAATGTACCAATATCAATACTAAATATATATGCATCAAGTGGTATAGCATCCAAATTCCTAAGGGAGAAATTAAGAGAGATGCAAGAAGAAATAGACAGCCAAACTATACTAGTGGGGGATCTCAACCTTGCTCTCTCAAAATTAGATAAATCAAACCACAAAATAAATAAGAAAGAAACTAGGGAGGTAAACCAATTGTTATAAAAGTTAGGTATGATAGATCTTTGGAGAAAATTGAATGGAACAGTAGAAAGTTTACTTTTTGCTCAGCGGTTCATGAAGCTTATACAAAAATTGACCATGTATTAGGGCATAAAAACCTCAAAATCAAATGCAGAAAGACAGAAATAGTAAATGCATCTTTTTCAGATCATGATGCAATAAAAATCACATGTAATATAAGTCCAGGAGAAAATAGACCAAACGTTAATTGGAAATTAAATAACCTAATCCTGAAGAATGAATGGGTGAAAGAGCAAATCATAGACACAATCAATATTTTCATCCAGGAGAATGACAATAATGAGACAGCATACCAAAATTTGTGGGATATGGCCAAAGCGGTTATAAGGGACAATTTTGTACCTCTAGATGCTTACTTGCATAAAATAGAGAAAGAAAAGATCAACAAATTGGGCTTATTATTAAAAACAAACTTAAAAAAGAACAAATTAAAAATCCTCAATTAAACACCAAATTGTAAATTCTAAAAATAAAGGGGAAATTAATAAAATTGAAAATAAGAAAACTATTGAATTAATAAATAAGTGTTGGTTTTATGAAAACACCAGCAAATTATATAAGCCTTTAGTTAATTTGATAAGAAAAAGGAAGGAGGAAAATCAAATTGTTAGTCTCAGGAATGATAAGAGAGAACTTTCCTCCAATGAAGAGGAAATTAGAGCAATAATTAGGAGTTACTTTGCCCAACTTTATGCCAGTAAGTTTGATAATCTAAATGAAATGGAGGAATATCTACAAAAATGTAGATTGCCCAGGTTAACAGAAGAAGAAATAAATTATTTATATAACCCCATTTTAGAAAAAGAAATAGGACAAGCTATTAACCAACTCCCTAAGGAAAAATCTCTAGGGCCAGATGGATTTACATGTGAATTCTACCAAACATTCAAAGAACAATTAATTCCAATACTATACAAACTATTTGAAAAAATAGGGACAGAAGGTATACTACCAAATTCCTTCTATGATACAGATATGGTGCTGATAGCTAAACCAGGTAGGCTGAAAACACTGAAAGAAAAGTATAGACCAATTTCCCTAATGAATATTGATGCAAAAATTTTAAATAAGATATTAGCAATGAGATTACAGAAAGTCATCCCCGGGATAGTACACTATGACCAAGTAGGATTTATACCAGGAATGCAGGGCTGGTTCAATATTAGGAAAACTATCAGCATAATCAATTATATTAATAACCAAAGTAACAAAAACCATATGATTATCTCAATACATGCAGAAAAAGCATTTGATAAAATCCAACACCCATTCCTATTAAAAACACTAGAGAGTATAGGAATAAATGGGCTTTTCCTTAAAATGATTAGTAGCATCTACTTACAACCATCAGCAAGCATCGTATGTAATGGAGACAAACTAGAACCATTCCCAATAAGATCAGGAGTGAAACAAAGCTGCCCACTGTCACCATTAATATTTAATACTGTATTAGAAATGTTAGCTTTGGCAATAAGAGAAGAAAAAAGAGATAAAAGGAATTAGAGTAGGTAATGAAGAAACCAAATTATCACTCTTTGCAGATGACATGATGGTATACTTAGAAAACCCTAGAGACTCAACTAAAAAAACTACTAGAAACAATTCACAACTTTAGTAAAATTGCAGTATTCAAAATAAATCCACGTAAATCATCAGCATTTTTATATATTACCAACAAAGTTCAGCAGCAAGAGATACAAAAAGAAATTCCATTCCAAATAAAGGATTTAGGATAAAATATTTGGGAATCTATCTGCTAAGGAAAAGTCAGGAACTATACAAACTAAACTGCAAAACACTTTCCACACAAATAAAGTCAGACCTAGTCAATTGGAAAAAACATCAAGTGCTTACGGGTAGGCCGAGCATATATAATAAAAATGACAATACCATCCAAACTATTTTATTTATTTAGTGGCATACCAATCAAACTCCCAAGAAATTATTTTACAGATCTAGAAAAAAATAATAGCAAAGTTCATTTGGAAGAACAAAAGGTCAAGGATTTCAAGGGAATTATTTAAAAAAAAGGCCGATGAAGGTGGCCTTGCTGTACCAGATCTAAAACTATATTATAAAGCAGCGGTCTTCAAAACCATTTGGTACTGACTGAGAAATAGAGCAATCACTCAGTGGCATAGGATAGAATATCAGGACAATCTAGGCAATAACTTTAGTAATTTAGTGTTTGATAAACCCAAAGACCCCAGCTTTTGGGATAAGTACCCACTATTTGGCAAAAACTGCTGGGAAAATTGGAAACTAGTGTGGAAGAAATTAGGGCTTGACCCACACCTAACACCACATACCAAGATAAGATCTAAATGGGTTCATGATCTAGATATAAAGAGTGATATTATAAGCAAATTAGAGGAACATAGGATAGTTTACCTCTCAAACCTGTGGAGATGGAATAAATTTATGTCCAAAGGAGATATGGAACTGTGAATTGAAAATCAGATAGATAATTTTGATTATATTAAGTTAAAAAGTTTCTGTACAAGCAAAACTAATGCAGACAAGATTAGGAGTGAAGCATCAAACTTTACATTTAATGGTTCTGATAAAGGCCTCATTTCTAAAATATATAGAGAACTGTCTCATATTTATAAGAATTCAAGCCACTCTTCAATAGATAAATGGTCAAGGGATATGAACAGACAATTTTCAGATGATGAAATTAAAACCATTTCTAGTCATATGAAAAGGTTCTCCAAATCACTATTGATCAGAGAAATGCAAATTAAGATAACTCTGAGGTACACTACACACCTGTCAGATTGGCTAAAATGACAGGAAAAGATAATGATGAATGTTGGAGGGGATGTGGGAAAGCTGGGACACTAATACATTGTTGGTGGAACTGTGAACGGATCCAACCATTCTGGAGAGCAATTTGGAACTATGCTCAAAAAGTTATCAAACTGTGCATACCCTTTGACCCAGCAGTGTTTCTATTGCGCTTATATCTCAAAGAAATCATAAAAGAAGGAAAGGGCCCCACATGTGCAAGAATGTTTGTGGCAGCCCTTTTTGTAGTGGCTAGAAACTGGAAACTGAATGGATGCCCATTAATTGGAGATTGGCTGAATAAATTGTGGTGTATGAATGGAATATTATTGTTCTGTGAGATACGACCAGCAGGACGATTTCAGAGAGGCCTGAAGAGACTTGCATGATCTGATGCTTAGTGAAACGAGCAGAACCAGGAGATAATTATACACAGCAACAACAATACTATATGATGATCAATTCTGATGCACATGATTCTCTTCAACAATGAAATGTCTCAAACCAGTTCCAATTGTTCAGTGAAGAAAGCCATATACATCAGAGAGAGGGATATGATATGTGGACCACAACATAACATTTTCATGATTTCTGTCGATGTTTGCTTGCATTGGGTTTCCTTTCTCAGATATTTTTTGTTCATGTAGATATGATTGTTCTTGCATAACAAGATAAGTATGGAAATATGTATACATATATTTGACTTGTAAAGTATTTTTATATAACTAACATGTAGTGGGTTTCCTGCCATGTAGGGGAGGGGAGGGAACTAGGGGGAAAATTTGTAATGGAAAGTTCTGTAAGGATCAATGTTGAGGAACCACCCATACATATGTTAACCAAATAAAAAGCTTTAATAAAAAAAGAAATAGACATAGAGATAGATATGATATATCTGCACAGAAATTAGAATATATGGGAGCCAATGAAAGCACCAAACACGAGTATAGGGAGAAAATAGAAGGAGACCAGGATAGAAGCTTGAGAGTATACAGTTAGTAGGCATGGTCTAGATAAAGATAAAAGAATGGAGTTTCTATATTAATTAAAACTACTTTTAAAATATATGACTACATAATTTCTGTTTAAATCTATGAATTCTTTATTAGAAATTGAGAGAACATAAATAAAAAAGTAATCCTCAGGAATTGTTGTAGGTAGAGAGAGACAGAGTCACAGAAACAGGATTTCTGAAAATTTAATGATGTCCATATCATATCCTCAATTTTTTTTAATCAGAAAGAAACTTAAGGAAAAGAGTAAAATATTGTTGAAGGTGTTGTAGTTATACCATTGCCCTTCTACAACTACTTAAGCCAGAAGAAGCCTTGCCTGGAATTAAAGAATTTTTATTACTACACAACCTCTACATACTCAAAGTTTTCTTACCCTTTTCACATAAGAGCTCTGCTTTATATTATCAATTCAACTCTCTTTCATTACCTAACTTAAAGTGCCCAAATGTAACAACAATAATAATGAAAGCTAACATTTATTTATCACTTTAAGGTTTGCAAAAGTTTTGCAAATATCTCATTCTATACATTCCATTTTTATAAATGAATAAGGTGAGACAGACAGATATCAAAGTGACTTACTCAGCATCATCACTCATCAGTCTGAGACTGGATTTTAAAGTCTTCATTACTCTAGATTAAGTTTTCTATCTACTATGCCATCTAGAAACACTTATCCTTTAGGAGTAGAGCCTTTTCTATAATTCTTTAACCCCCTACCATTCTACTCAAACTGGTTTCTCAAAGTTTGGCAAAAATGCCAGTATCCTTTTTTTCTGTTTTCATCAAATAGTGAAATTGTTGAATTCTTCCTGGGTCCTCTTCTTTCCAGACTTCAGATACAACACCACATTTTTTTTTACTTCCCTAAGTACCTATCACTTATTTTCCCATGACTATTTATTTTCTTCCTACCACCTTAAAGTCTGTCCTCTGCAAAGGCCCTATCCCTTGCCCTCATCTTTTTCTACATTTTCCTTATATTCTATAGTTTTGTCATATCCTACATAGAGATTAACTCTCAAATTTATCTTTTTGCTGAGGCAACTGGGGTTAAGTGACTTGCCCAGGGTCACACAGCTAGGGATGTTAAGTGTCTGAGGCCAGATTTGAACTCAGGTCCTCCTGACTTCAGGGCTGGTGCTCTATCCACTGCACCACCTAGCTGCTCCTCAAATTTATCTTTTTAGTCCTTGCTTCTCAACCAAACTCCAACCCAAGATGTGGCATCAGCATTTCAGGTTCAAAATACTCCACACCAAACTCTTTATTTCTTCTCCTAATTTTCTTTTTTCAATTTAATTAAAAATTTATTCAATACATAATTTGCACTGAAGATGCAGGTATGATCAACTCATATATTTATGACTAGTTTGTACAACTTAGAGAATAATTTTACTATATTAAATGACTACACAGGTTTATTATTGCATCTTTGCTTTATGATATTGTAGGTTATGACTGATTTATATGTTATAATTTCTTCATCAATAAAAGGAAGGTACTGGATTAGATTACTATTAAAGTCCTTTCTAGCTCTAAATGTTATTGTTCTAGGTAAGAATCCTTGATGACAAATGCTACCTTAAAATATAATACCACTTTTTATGGGAAAAGAAGATCTGTTTTATAGTAATCAGTTTTATGCTCAATTTCTAGGAATTTATTGTGGAAAAAATGGGATTTTTTTTATTTTACATTTGATTTAGCATCTGTTCAAAGCAATAATTAGCTCAAGTCAGCTAAATAACCCACTTGTCAGTCAATCGACTAGCATTTATTGAGTACCTACTATATGCCAGATGCAGTGCTAAGCACTGAGGACACAGGGAATGGCCAACTCTCTTCTCCCACAAAAACAATCCATAACCTTGTGTTGTGTATTTTTCCTCTAACTTTCTCTTTCCAAATGAACTACTTGAATCAGACCAGGACTCTTTTATTCATATCCTTGGTGTTATCTTTGGTTCTTTTTTCTCCCTCATTTTCTATAATCAATCAACTACCAAGTCCAACAGGTCAACACAGACACTAACTTTCATATCTGCCTTCTTATGTTCTATTTTCAGAGCCCCTACTTTAATATAAGTCATGTTATCATTCATCTAGATTATTGTAATAGCCCTCCAACATGTCTTCCTTCCTCACATCTCTGCCCCATTCACTTTTTTTCATTTTTTTATGGTACAAAGGCTTTAAATAAGAATAGAATTTACTGTATATAAGCAGAGATTTTTTTTTTCATTTAAGGAATAAAGAAAAGCATTCTTATGAAATAATTGTTATAGGGGACTAAGACATATAAAAAGCCACTTTATGTGGAGTTGGCAATCCAGAGGTTTGGCAGACTTCATATTACTCTTCAGGATGTGTTTCTCACTAATTGTTACCCTGATAAATGAAGAAGCAGCTTGAGAGTTATATGTTTTTAATAAAGTGTTATCTTTTATGTAGGTAGCTAGATGGCACAGTAGAAAGAGTATATAATGTATTGTCAGGAAGATTTGAGTTCAAATGCTTCCTTACACACTTATTAGCTATGTGTACACTGGGCAAGTCACTTGACTTTTTCTGACATTTTTTTTCATTTTAAAAAAATAGATAACAGAAACGTCCACCTCATATAATGACTGTATAGATCATTTAAGCATGTAAAGCCCTTGGTATATCTTAACATTCTATATAAATACTATACTTCTTGTTTGCTGTTATAAATGATCTTTTAAGTGTTTCGTTGCATTTCAGTGACATATAAAATCACTGGGGTGGCCCAAGTTAGGTCTGAATTTAATAAATGTTTTATTGACTGATTGAAAGAGATCGTGGTTTTGAAATATTAACAATATTAGTTAGATATTCTGGAGTTAGAAATCATGATCTCTATATTTCATTGGCTTTTATTTTGTTTAGTTATCATGCCAAGAAAGTATGATATTCTTTTTTTTTGGAACAGTCTATAATGACTTTGGTTGGCATCTTACTGATCATGAACTAGCTCAGAATTAATTCCATAATTTGTCCTATAGTATGTTCTGAAGTTTCCAATTTTACTAAATGCAGTTCACTTTTTTCATTTTATCCTATAATTCTTTTCTAATATTTATGCTCTAACTCTTAAAATCAATGGGATACAGTAGGGTAAGTATAGTAGATAAAGAACTGACCTTGGAGTCATAAAACTTGTTTTTAAATCCAGCTACTAATATACACTGGCAAATCATTTAACCACTCAGGGTAAGACAACTGTCTAAGATCATAAATTGCAGGAAATATGTCATTCTTATGGTGACAGGGAAGATCAAGACACAAACTCAGAAGAGTATAACAATGTAAAAAAAAAAAATACCTATGAGCAAAACACCAAAGAAAAATAGGAAGTGGCTTTAAGTCCAGAAAGAACTCATGGAAGAGCTCAAAAAAAAAACTTAAAAAGTATATATGAGGAAAAAGTTGGAAAATTAAATGAAACTAAGGCAAGAGATTGGGGGGGGGAACAGTCAACAGATTAAAAAAGAAAGCATTTGCTTAAAAAGTGGAATTGACTAAGTAAAAAAGAAAATATAAAAATCCACTGAAAAGAAAGTACAAAAGCTAGTTGAAGAAAACTACTCCCTATAAAATCATATTGATCAAGTGGAATTTAACGACTCTATGAGACATCAAGAATCCATCAAATTCAAAATAATGAGAAAATAAAAGAAAATGTAAAATATTTCATTGGAAATACACCTGATCTGGAAAATAAATCCAGAAGATACAATGTCAGAATAATTGGATTATGTGAAATCCAGCATCAAAAGAAAGACCTGAACATCTTTCAAGAAATTATAAAGAAAAATTGTCCCAATATTCTTGACCATAGGGCAAGATAGTCAATGAAAGAATACAATAATAACCTCAGGCAAGAGATCTCAAAAGATGAAATTATAGCCAAATTTTAGAACTTTCAGGTCAATGAAAAACTATGGGTAGAAAAAAAAAACAATTTAAACACTAGAGAGACCCAATCAGTATTATACAGGATTTAGCAGTGAAAACATTAAAAGATAAGAGGTCATGACTCTTGATATTTCAGAAGGTATAAGGACTACAAACAAGAATCACTTAATTGGAAAAATTAAACATAATATATCAAGGTGAAAAAATGTTTACTTAGTGAAACAGAAGGATTTCAAGCTTTTATAAGAAGACAAGAATTAAACAAAAATTTGATCTCCACTATCAAGACCATAAAGAGGTTAAAAACAGGAAAAGAAAAATATGAGGGATTCAATGAAGGTAAACTGTTTTTATCCATAAAGGGGTAAGATGACATTTCTTATACTTAAAAATTATACCACAAATAATATAGCTGAAAGGATTATACATAGATAAAGAGTAAGGGTATAAGGTGAATTTGAGGAAATGACATAAAAAAAACAGATCTGTGAATTGAGTATGCAACTAAAAAACTAGGATATATATATATATATGTGGAGAGAGAGATATTCTTTTTTTATCTAATCAAGATCATTTGTATTTTTTGTAAATATTCATATATATCATTCAGATTGTCAGATTTATTGGCTTTTAATTGAGCAAAATATTCTCTGATGATTGCTTTAAATTCTTCACTGGTGACGATTTTGCTCTTTTTATTTTGATACCGGATTTTTTTTCTTTTTTAAAAAAATCAAAATAGCCAAGGAAGCATGTATGATATTGATTTCCCCCAATAAAACCAACTTCTAGATTTAGTGATTACCTCTATATAACCCCATCTTAGGAAAATAATTTGAACAAGCCATTAATAAACTCCCTAGCAAAAAATTCTCAGGGTCAAATGGGTTTACAAGTGAATTCTACCAAACATTTAAAAAACAGTTAAGTCCAAAATCGTATAAACTATTTGGGAAAACAGACAAAGAAGGAATCCTATTAAATTTTTCTATTATAACACAAATATGGTACTGACACCAAAACCAAGAGGAGCTTAAGAAAAGAGAAAGAAAATTATTGATCAATTTCTCTAATGAATATTGATGAAAAATATTGAAGAAAATACTAGCAAGATGATTACAGCAATATATCACAAGGATAATGTATTATGACCAGGTGGGATTTATACCAGGGATGCAGTGGTGATTTTGTATTAGAAAAACTATCAACATCATTGACCATATAAATAACAAAATCAATAGGCATTACATGATTATCTCAATAGACGCAGGACAAGATTTGATTTTTTTAAGTACCCATTGCTCTTAAAAAACAATAAAGTATAGGAATAAAGGAGAAAGTCCTTAAAATAATAAGCAGTATCTAAAATCATTAGCAATCATTATCTGTAATGGGGATAATATAGAAGCAATCACAATAAGATCTGAGGTAAAACAAGAACGTCCATTATCACCTCTATTGTTTAATACAGTTCTAGAAATATTATCTATATTCAGAGAGGCCTAGAGAGACTTGCATGATCTGATGCTAAGTAAAATGAGCAGAACCAGGAGATCAATATACACGGAAACAACAAGACTATATGATGATCAGTTCTGATGCACATAGTTCTGTTCAACAATAAGATGTTTCAAACCAGTTCCAGTTGTTCAATGATGAAGAAAGCCATACATACCCAGGGAGAGGCCTGTGGATCTGAGTGTGGACCACAACATAGCATTTTCACACTCTCTATTGATGTTTGCTTACATTATGTTTTCCTTCTCAGATTTTTTTTTTCTTATAGATCCAATTTTTCTTGTACAGCAAGATAACTCTATAAATATGTATACACATATTGATTTGTCAAGTATTTTAACATAATTAACATGTATTAGACTTCCTGCCATCTAGAAGAGGGGGTGGAGGGAAGAAGGGAAAAATTTGTAACAAGGGTCAATGATGAAAAATTACCCATGCATACCTTTTGCAAATAAAAAGCTTTAATTAAAAAAAAATATTAGCTATAACAATAAGAAAATAAGAAATCAAAGAAATACTAACAGGCAATAAGAAAACAAAACTAACTCTTTAAAGATGATATTATGGTATGGTTAGCGAACCCTAGAAAATCAACTTTAAAACTATTTGAAATAATTAACTTGAGGCAGCTGTAAGATATGATAAACATATAAATCATCAGTATGTCTTTATATAAGCAACAAAATCCAGCAGCAAGAGATAGAGACATTTCATTTAAAATAACTGTAAAGGAGCAGCTAGATGATGTACTGGATAGAGTGCTGGCCCTGAAGAGAGGGGCTCCTGCTGCCCTGACTATTTTGATTTTTTTAGAGAAATAAAACAAATATCCAGTATTAAAATGAAAAGGGCAAAATCCTCACCAATGAAGAAGAAATTAAAGCAATCATTAGGAAATATTTTGCTCCATTATATGCCAATAAATCTGACAATCTGAATGATATATATGAATATTTACAAAAGTACAAATGACCTTGATTAGATGAAAAAAGAATCTCAAATCTCTCTCTCTCTCTCTCTCTTTCTCTCTCTCTCTCTCTCTCTCTCTCTCTCTCTCTCTCTCTTCTCTCTCTCTTTCTCTCTCTCTCTCTCTGTCTCTCTCTGTCTCTGTCTCTTTCTCTCTCTCTTTCTCTCCATATATATAGATGGATATAGATAGATATTTATATGTATATCTATATATACAATCTCCTAGTTTTTTAGTTGCATGCTAAAGTCAGTTCAAATCATCCTCATTTAATACTTCCTAGCTGTGTGACCCTGGGCAAGTCATTTAACCCCAATTGTCTCAGCAAATAATAATAATAATAATAAAATAACTGTAAACAATATAACATAGTTTGAGTTTACTTTACAGAAAATATATGAGCAAAATTACAAAACAATTCTCAAATAAAGTCACATTGAAACAATTGGTGAAAATATCAACTGTTCATGGGAAGGTCAAGTCAATATAATAAAAATGATTATTCTGCCTAAATTTATTCATTTATTCAATGCCATGCTAATCAAACTACCAAAACTATTTGATAGAGCTAGAAAAAAATAACAACAAAATTCATCTGGAAGACTAAAAGCTCAAGAAAAGCAAAAGAATTAATGAAAAAAATCATATTAAGGAAGGTGGCCTAAAAATATCAGATCTCAGACTATAATATAAAGCACTAATCATCAAAACTATCTGGTATTGGCTAAGAAATAGAGTGGTGGGTTGGTGAAATAGATTAGGTATACAAAATACAGTGTTTAAGGATCAAAATAACTTGGCATTTGATAAATTCAAAGATTCCATTCTTTGTGATAAAAATGCACTATTTGAAAAAACTGCTGTGAAACTTGAAAACAATAGAACACAAACTAGGTATACATCAACATCTCACATGATAAACCAAGATATTGTTAAAATGAATACATTATTTACATATAAATGGTAACACTATGAGAAAAGCAAAAAATAGTCTACTTGTCAGATTATGGGGAGGGGGAGAATTCATGACCAAAAAAGAGATAGAAAACATTATGAAATGTAAAATAGATTATTTTGGTTGCATTAGAATTAAAAGGTTTTGTACAAACAAAATCAATGCAATAAGATTAGAAGGAAAACAGAAAGCTGGAGAAAAAAATATTTACAGTGTCTCTGATAAGAATCTTATAATATATAGAAAAGTGAGTTAGATTTATAAGAATAAAAGCCAATCCCCTATAAATAGTCAAAGGATATGTACAAAAAAAATTCAGATAAAGAAATCAAAACTATCTATAGGAATATCCTGAAGAAATGTTCCAAATCACATTTGATTAGAGAAATTCATATTAAAACAATTCTGAATTACCATCTCACATCAATAATATTAGCTAATATGACAAAGAAAAAATAAAGAAAATTATATATGTTGGAGAATATGTGGGAAAATTGGGACATTCATGCCTGTTGATGGAGTTAATGATCCAAGCATTCTGAAGAGCAAATTTTGAATTATGTGCAAAGAGCAACCAAACTGTGCATATTATTACTAATTCTGTAACCCAAAAGGATCATAAAAAGGGTAAAACTACCTAAATGTCCAAAAATGTTTATAGCTGTCCTTTTTGTGGTGGCAAAATATTGAAAATTGAGGGGATGCCCATCAATTGGGGAGTGGCTAAACAAACTGGGTTATATGAATGTGATAGAATACTATTGTGCAGTAAAAAATAATGAACAGAGAGATTTCAATGAGAAAATGACAAATATTGGAGGGGATGTGGAAAAATTGGGACAATAATTCATTTTTAGTGAAATTGTTAACAGATCCAACTATTTTGGATCATATATAGTGAGTGATAAATAAATACTTGTTGATTTAGTTGACTAAAATAGGTTAAAAGGTCAACCTACATACTTGATTGTTTTCTTATCCTTATCTCTTCCCTAGTTCATATAGTTTTATCTTTGCTTTCATAAGTTGATTTTTTACTGTACAAAGACAGCTATTTAGAAATTATCCAATCTGATAACCATTTACTTCATAGCTCTTAAGATGCTGTCCATTTGTGTTTATGATGTTATTTATTGTGAAATCACCAGATCCAAGATTCTTTATCCTAAAGCAATTAAAACAATTATTTTTCTCTAAGTGCCAATCCTTTACCTAAATAAATCAACTGGTAAATCCTACATGCTTTTGTAAATGTTTGAGTCCCTTAGAACTTTGCTTTAACCTTCTAAAACATTTTTTTCCTTTTTTTACCAATTCAGAGATAGATATATGCAAATATTGTTAAAAAAAAAAAAAAGAACCAGTTGAAAAATATCAACTACTTGACTTTTTTCTTTAGATTAAGTGTTGGTAGAATAAGAAATCTATTATTCTTATTCATACTTCTTCAAGCAGCAGAATAGGAAACTGTGCTTATAAAGTGAGAAACTATGTGAATTTATTTTAAAATACCATCCCTTTGGTCTTAATTACTTATTTTCTATGAAGCATACTATAAGTAATTGTAATCTATTTCTGGGTCACACAAGACATGCACATCAAAGAAAATCAATCCTCTTATTTCCTAAATTAAACCAAGAAAAAATTTCCACATATAATTAGGAACCTTTGAAATGGTTGATGCATTTGTTACTTTGATATTTGTCATCATCTTGCAGTCATTAGAAATTTTTTTTATTTTGTCATTTTTATAGAAATGTCAAAAGATCATTTCCATTTTTTCAATAATTTGTTTATATTTTTGTCCCACAATGTTTAGGTTGATGTGACTTAATGGGAGTTCATGTCCAGCTTTCTGCAAACTTGCTTTTATCTCCAATGTTTCTCAATATTTTATAAGCTGATGTTCTTAGTCTTCCATCATTGTCTTTTTCTAAAGTACTGGACATGAGTTTACATACTAAAGCAGCATTTATTTTGACTTTTATCTCTCTTGTGGCACAACACATCAAACAACATTATTAAACATGGCTGGCAAACTCTTCTAGGATAAAATTGGAGAAATATCATCAAAAACCAAGATATGATAACAATCATTCCCACTGAACTATGTACACATGAATAGTGGTGGAAGAGATTTAGTAAGGGATTCCATCCAACTCATCAAGGCCTGGTTACAAGAGTATCATAGAGATTCAAGTCAAAGGAATCACTGTCTTGATCTTTCTCATGATCTCTCTCTTAAAATGAATCTTTATCTACTCATATTAACTATTCATTTTATGAGTAAATACCAACAAAATGAATTAGATATCATTGTTATGACCTGTCCTAAGTCTCAGATGCTTCACAAATATAGTCATCTGAGTTAGAAATTTTATGCCACAATAACAACAGCTAATATTTGTGTGTTTTTCAACTTTTAGAGTATTTTCCTCATAATAGAAATGCAAAGTAGACAGTGCAAATATTATCTTCATTTTTCTGAAGAACAAACTGAGGTTTATTAACTAAAACTTTCCCTTGGTTACCCAACTAGGATTATGAATTTAGAATTAGAAGGGTGCTTAGAGTTCAAGTACAACTTCTTCATTTTACTGGTAAAGAAACATAAAGGTTAAATGATTTGTCTAGGGTCATAGAGTCAAAGGTAGAATTTGAACACAGGTCTTTTTGACTCAGGTTCATGGCCTTAATCTCTACAATACTGCCTCTCAAAGTTGATATGATAGAAATGGGAACCAAATTCATATCTTCCAGAATATCAACTCTATTGTTCTTTTCACTATACCATGCTATTCTTCCATAGAAAATTATCTCAAGCATCTGAAATAGCTTCTATTACTTTCTAGATATTGTCCAACACATTCTACACAATACTTACTGAAAGAGGTTTGTGAAAAATAAATTTAATAATTCCATTTAAACAATTATCCAAAGTTTACTATGTCCAAGCAAATGTACAAGACAATAAGAGGATACAGAAATGTAAAAAATAAAATAGTGTGCTCCCTTTCCTTGAAGGAATGAATTCAGAGGGGAACAAGGAGAGAAGGAACTGTTAAATCTTCTACAGCTACATTTTTATTGCATTGTTGTACAAGAACATAAAGGTGAAATATATGTCGCACATGCAGTGAACAGCACTCCCTAGGAAATGGTAATCAAAAATATTCCATTAAATCATCAGAGTCATTCCCTAGCCAAAGGAATGATTTCAGATTTACTAAGAGGGATTTTTCCCCTCCCCCTTCCTCACTCATTGATCAATGCTTAAAACTCCAACATTGGAGTTTCATTATTATAACCTAGGATTCTGTCCCTTTTAAGAATCTCTATGTCTGGGAGGTTTAGCATAGACTATTTATTTAACACCTAAATAAGAATAAGAAAAAGAAAGCAGAGAACCATAAATATCCAAAGGAGTTGAAAAAGGGGCACCACCAAGTGGACAAAAAGACATGTGTTATTCCAAGCAAACCCATTTGATTGTAATTTAGAACACAAATCAGGGGAAAGCTTTTTTGAATACACTGACATAATCCTAGGAAAGGAAAAAGAAACAATTGTCACATGCATGACAATGGAGCAAGAGTACTTTTGAATAAGAATCATTTCTTACTGCTAATCATAAAGAAAATACATAATCTTGCTGAGTTCACCAATGGTCAATCACTGGGCTTGGGGTAAATTTTTTGTATTTAAGGAAAGAAAGGAAGAAATATTCTAATACATTGCTCTGTTCTTGGCCCTAAATAAAAAAAAATTAAAATTAAAAAAAAAAAACACAGGGCTTGAATATGATTATCTGTTTACCCTGAAATGAAGGCTTATTCTCAAATGAAGTTTTATCATTTCAGGTAAGGCAAAAGAAAATAACCCCTTAACTTTCTCACTACATAGAACAGAGAGGGTGAGAGTGCCAATTACAAAGTTTCCTTACTTTATGATTTTGCCCAGAATGACTTTATATTCCTACAATCCTGCTCCTAATATTCTACAAAGCCACAGTGATAGTGATTTGGTGAAAGGACTTTTAAACAGCTGAGTATTCAGTAAACACCTCCTATCGGAATTACATTCGCCATAGACAGATTTCACAAAGTAGAAGAGAGTGGGAATAGAAGCCAAATAAACTCCGATAAGTGAAACCAGGTCTGAACAGTTCTGGCATTTCTCTTTTCTTGTCTATGATTTAATCTTCTCAGATATCTTTTTCCTCTTTTACATTGAAAAGATTTGAGTACACACAGTTGGTGCTCTAAGTTTTGTTCAGAAATGTGTTCAGAAGTAAAATAAAAAGATTTAAAAAAATGCAGAATGTTTGAGTGCTATTACTAGCCCCAAGAGATTTTTAAGTAAGAAAGATATTTCTCATAACAAGGTGTAGGGAATCTATTGGAAGAAAAATATGATTGCAGTTTGTACTTCCCTGAGCAGAGTAAGGAGCATTATGACTGCAAATTAGGAATTTTCAAATAATTGTTCCTTCATATCACACTCAAGCTCAAGAGCAGTGAACTCTTGTACACAATAAAAAGCATTTCTGGAAGGGTTACTATTTTGTTGTGCAACATTCACTTGTACAGCTATGGAAGTGATGAAAATAACAGATTTTGAAGTGAATGGACTTGGATTCTAATAAAACCTTAAATATAGTTTCTAGCATACCAGGCCTCAGTTTCTTCTTCTGTAAAATCAAGGAAAAAGGAGAGTACCTGCAATTTATATAGCTCCTTAAAGTTCTTTCCTTAGTTTTCTTTTTTTAATTATTTTGTTCAATATTTCCCAACAATTTTTTAAAACTTTTCCACCTCATCCTACTTCTTGAGAAGATAATCAATTTGATTTTGATTATATATGTGAGATCATGTAAAATGTATTTCCATATTACCATTTTGAAAAAGAAAACAATAAAAATTAAGAAAGTGAAAAAAGTGTGTTTTAATGTATGTTGAGTTCATCAGTTCTCTCTCTGGAAGTAGATAGCATTTTTTTAATTTGATTCCTCTTTTTTTTTCCTGAGGCAATTATCCTCCTGACTTCAGGACTGGTGCTCTAGCCACTACACCAACTAGCTGCCCCTAAGATTCCTTTTTAATAGTCTCAAATCATTGTCTTGATCAGAGAAATTTCACATTTTCTTCTATTTTTCATTCTTTTCATTTTGTTTTGTTGTTTTTGTTTGTTTGTTTGTTTTGATGTCCCATGGAAGAATTAGCTTCCAGCTGTCCAATTCTATTTTTAAGGAATTATTTCACTGAGCTTTTGTACTTCTTTTTCCACTTGGACAATTCTGGTGTTTAAGGTACCATTTTCTTCATTATTTCTTTGCCTCATTTACCAAGCTGTTAATTGTCTTTCCATACTTTCCCCTTTGTTTTATTTTCTTTACTTTAGCATTCTTATTTCAGTTTGAAAATCATTTTTAGCTCTTCCAGGAATTCTTGTTAGGCTCATATCCAATTCACATTTTATTTCTTGGAGATTTTGCTTATAGCTGTTTTGACTTTTTTTTTCTTGAGTTTTTAATCTTGATTTTCCCTATCACCATAGTAAGATTTTATGGTCAGATTCCTTTTTTTATGCTTTCTCATTTTTTTCATACACTTTCTTGATTTTGAACTTTAATGTTAAAGTTGTACTATATTCCTGGCATTGGAGAGGAGAGAAAGAGGAAGAACTCTTGAACTCCAGATTTTTTTGCACTGCTGTTTTCAGATTTGGTTCTTAGGGGTTTGAAAGTTTTCAGTACTTCCAAGGGGGTGTGATCTAGTGAGAAGTATGACACTCTTCTCCTTGGAAGTCTGCACTTGTGTATTCAACCCAAAAGAGACAATGATCTTTTGGAATTTTCTTGAGGCCCTTACTTTCTTACCAGAAATGATAGTTTTCTTCTGAAATAGTATCTGGTCCTGCATCCAGCACCAGCTTCCTGTTATCTCTGGCTTGAGAGCTCATAAAGCTGCTACTTTTTGTAACCACCTTCTAGTCTTACCATTGATGTTTCATCCACCTGGGTTCCAAGCTTGTCTCTCTCCCTATGTAACAGACCTTTTTTGATCTTTTTAGTTGTCTTAGACTGGAAAAAATGTCTTACTCTGATATTTTGTTTGTTCTATCACCCTAGAATTTCATTTAAGTTATCATATTTAAAATCTTTAGAAGGGAATATTGGGAAAGCTCAGTTGGGTGCTGCTCTATTCCACCATTTTAGTTCACCCTCCCTCCCCCCAAACCAGACACACATATTTTTAAATTTTCAAAGAGATAAATGCATATTGTCTCATTTGAATCACAACCTAATGTAACAAGTGATTTAGTTATTATCTCTAACAGATGAGGAAACTAAGAATCAAAGAGTTTAAGTGATTAGTTCACACTGGATTAATAAATATCATAAATACAATTGAAACTCAGTTTCCTGACTTCTACTCCAACACACTATTCTTTCACACTCTATTCTCCAACACATTTTCTAGCTTTAGATCCTCAGTAGCTATGGATCAATGAAGGGAAAAAAAGCATATTGACAACTCAACTAGAAGAAACTATGGAAAAAATGCTTACACAAAACACAAAGTAAGTAAGACTATGTAATTCCATTATTTTCCAAATTTATCATGAATTGAAGTAAATTTTGTGTTTGAAGAAAATTAAAAAAAACAATAAATAGAATAAATCATTAAAGGTATACAGGGAATATAGAATAATAATTAAATTAATATATTTGCTAACTAGAACCAAAAAGAGTCAGTAAATTCAGCCATTGAAATTGGGTTTCAACCTTGATTCTAGCATTTATTACCTTGTATAGCCTTTCTGGCACTCTTCCCACTTTGCATTCTATTTTCTATCTTTGTATAGGCTACACCTCATACCTAGATTACATTTCCATTTTACCCCTGCATTTGTCAGCTTCTACATATAACTTTTCCTAATTCTCCAGATGTTAGTACTATCACTCAAAAAGTATCCATTTATCTTGTCTTTATGCATTACGTTTGTGCATGTATATATGTATATGCATATGTACATGTGTATGGGGGAGAGAAAGAGATACACACATGTAGAAATGCAGACGTATAGAGAAAAAGACAGAGACAGACAGATAACAATCATAGTCTAAAACTAGAAACACATCAGAAATCATTTTATGCAAACACCTCATTTTGTGGCTGAAAAAACTGGTGCCTAGGGTGACTACTTGACTTAATCAAGGTCACATAGTCACTAACAGAGGCCAAATTTCAGCTCAGAGCTTCTTTCTTACTCTAGAGCCAGTTCTATTTGTGGTGTTGTCTTTCCTGATAGAATGTGAAGTCTTTCAAGCAGAAGTAATTTCTCTTTTGTCTTGTATTTCCAATACTAAGTACAATTCTTAGAATACAGTAAGCAATTAATAAAAGCTTGCTAATTGATATGTGATCTTGGACAAGTCACTTTTACTTTTCAAAGCTTATTGTCTTCATTTGTAAAATGAAGAGGTTAAACTTTCATCTGCCTTATACAATTAAACAAGCAAGGTCATTCCCTAAAATGGAAGAAAAATACTTAATTTTGTCCACCTAGTTGGACACCTAGATTGCAAGGAACATGGGGCAAAAATTGAAGATAGATTTGGTAAATTGCAAACAAAAGCATGCCCATCTCTATTGTTTTGGGCCTCCTTCAGGCCACTCACTTAGTAGTTCACATTAGATTGTACAGCAAAATGAGACTCTCAAAGATAATTAAACAATCAACCATAAAAATTTGTTTAGTAACAACATAAGGATATTCAATAGCTAGGTGGTACAGCAGATAGAGTGAGGTCTGGGAATCAGGAACACCTGAATTTGGATCCTATTTATGTGACCCTGTCTAAGTTAAAGCTTCTTAAACTGTGGGTCATGAACCCATATTGGATCTTGTCTCTGAATGTTTGGGTCAGAAAATTATTATTTATTATCAGTAAATGTTTTATTTGAAAACCTATTTTATGTATCTCTATACCCAGCATCACATGAAAATTTCTTAGGCAAAAGAGGTCATGAGTGGAAAAAAGTTTAAGAAGTCCTGGTCTAAGTCATACCTTTTTCAGGTATTCTCATCTAAAAAATAGAGATAATAACACCTACCTCTCAGATGTGCTTTGAAATGAATAAGTTAACATAAGTTAGGTGCTTTAAAAACCTTAAAGCACTATACATTTGCTAAGTGTTACTGAGAATATTGAAGACACCTTGAGTTGATTCACAACTACAATAGCATAGATAGACTCCCCTAAAATTAAGCATAATCAATTCTATAAATGAAATCAAATTTTAAATGCAACTTTTAATAGTTAATAATTGTTTAAATACTTATGGACTATTTAAAAGAAAATTATTTGGAATCCATTTTAATGAAAAAGAATTTTCTAGTATGTTTTTATCTTTTGAATGCTTATTTTTATATTTTTAGTCTGATTTGGTGAAAATCTTTTCTGAATGTCATATAATAGTAGAGGGGTAACTCTAGTTCCTCTAAAGCTATGTCAATGGCTCTCAGGCTTGAACAGATATTAGAACCATACTAGAAATGCTTAGAATTATATGCTTTATTTCTGACCATGTCACTCTCCTATTCAATAAATTCCAATGGTTGCCCCATTATATGCAGGGACATTTGTAAAGTACTATGTTTCCTATTCAAAACCTTCAGAACCTGCTCTGACAACTTTCTGGAACACCCTTACCCCCATCATATACTCTTTGAGTCAGTGACATTGTTTTTTTTTTTTTTTTTTTTTTGCTATTCCTCAAATGAAATACTTCATCTTCTTACTCAGAATATTTTTTTACTAGCTCTCATACCTGGAAAGTTCTTCCTCCTCACTTCTGCTTCCTGGCTTCCCTGGCTTTCTCCAAGAACCCAAATAAAATGCTCCTCTTCAACAGGAAGCCTTTCCCAATCTCTCTTAAGTCCAATGTCTTCTGTCTGTTGATTATCTCTGATTCATCCTGTATATAGTTTGTTTGCATACAACTTGTTTGAATACTGTCTACCCCATTAGACTGAGTTGAGAGCAGAGATCATCATTTATCTTTCTTTATATCAACAGCATTTAGCCCAATGCCTGATATCTAGTAGTGCTTACTAAATGATTCTTGACTGATTGACTATTGAGAACCAATTTGACTAAACTGTAAGAATGTGATTAACTTAAAGATGAACATCAGTTAATTTTTTTTTCTTCTATGGAACTCATAAAGACCATCCATTTAAGCACAGAAGATTGTTTATGTATTAGTGAATGTTGTTATCATATCAAAGGATCATAAGACTTTAGAGCATAGATTTCAGAGTTCATATAGGCCAGGGGTTCTTAACCTTTGATCCCTTTAGTAGTGTTATAAAATTTATGCACCTTTTTTCAAAAAAAATTTTATATGCAAAAAAAATTTAATTGATAGAAAAAATAAAGCAGCAAAATTTTATTTTAATGGAAACAAAATAAAGTACAAAAAAATCAATTTTAATGAAATATAATTATCAAAATATTGAAAACAAGTTTATAGACTACAGGTTAGTAACTCAATAGCACAATCTCATCACTTTAAGAATGAAGAAAATGAAGCTCATATACATTAAATAATTTATCCAAGATCATACAGCAATAAGTAGCAGAATTAAAATCAAACTCGAATTTTCTGATTATAGAAAGATGGATGGATGAGAAAAGATCTTGCATAGTGCCTCCTCTTTATATTCTAATAGGGGTGATAATATTCTATTGATGGTATACTAGAGGAGTGATGTCTTAAGAAAGGTTTGTTGGTGAAAAAATCAGAGATCATTAGTAGGGTCATAGGATAAATAAATGTCATTCATTTGCCAGGAGTAGCATTATTTGTTTCTATTTATTCTTTAGGTTCTTATGTATGTAACAGTTATCTTATTAAAATATAAATTCCTTGAGAATAAAAATTGCTTCATCTCCTTCATTGCATTTCCCCAAGCCAGCAGAATGTCTGGGATGTACTAAGCAGTTAATAATTGCTCATCAAATGATTAATTGATGGTAGAGAATGGATTACTATTCCCAAAAGAAGAAGTAGCAAGTTAGAGGGGAGAGAAAAGGATGCTAAATAGATAGCTTCCGGGTAACTGATAGACTTCTCAGAATGGTTGATTGGACACATGATCTGGGAATAAGCTAAATATAGTGGAGTACTTGAATTTTCACTCACTTATAGATAAAGAAGATAATTTGATCCTCTGGTAAAGTTTTGACAACATAATGAATCCTTGAAATATTAAAATAAAAATTTTAAAGTAAGGTTCACCAATACTCAATGGCCAATAATAATAATGATGATATTGGAAAAACACTTTACAAAGTTCTCATCTCCCAACATTCTTGTGAGATAGATATGAAATGAGCTATTTTGAATGTTTTACTCATAAAGAAACAAAACCTGAGAATCTAAATAATTCACCATCAGCCTAGATCAAACACCCTAGGTCTTTGTCTCTTACCAAACATGTAAATATGTATTTTTAAAATATTTTACTTAAGTTATATAATAAGGGCACAGAAAATTTGAGCTCCTTCTCATCATTTCTTCTGGTCATCATTTGGGAAAATTTTCCAAATTGACAATTCATGAATGAAACTACTATTTCACTCAATAATCCTGGAAGTCACTACAATATCCAAATTTTAATTTTTTTTTTAACAAATGTAGTCCTTCCTTGAAATATGCAGTTTCCATAGGAGGCCCAAAAGAACAGAGTGAAAGAAATTGGAGTTGTAGTCATTGTAAATTCCCTGTGTTGATACTTTCAGTAATCTGTTAATGTGATAAATTTAAGAAATTCAGTAGATAGAATAAATATAAATGGTTAAAGGAAAGAGCCACATAAAAAGAAATGAAAATAATCTACACTGCAGTATGTAATCATTTGGAAGAGACATGTTTGTCGGAATGTGAACTAAAAATCTTAAGAGAATAACAGGCAAATGATGAAAACTGAAAATAGAATGGTTTAGAAGCCAATATTAAAGAGGTGTTGAAGTCCAAGAGTGTTTTGAATAAGAAATGGACTTTTCAGAGAGACTTCTACAGTTAATAATCACTGTCATTTCTCAAATAGAAATTATTGAAGTGGGACATTGCTCGTATAACTTGAAAGTCATAAAACAAAGATTTTCTTAAAGTGAACCCATTAAAACTATGAATATTACTTGCTTTTTCCCCCTGATCACAACGAGAAAAGGTTTGTGTTTTGTTTTGTTTTTTTTCAAGTAAAGTTTTTTTTAACTAAACCCCACAAAACTACATATTATTCTCAATATTTTCAATGGTCAAGCCCCTTTCTTTGATTTTAGATTGAAAAGTTAAAAAAAAAAAAGACCTTTTAACCTTATCACTTGATAATCTCATCAACTTCTATGGATTTAATTATCACCTCAAAGCTGATATATCATTTGACAAATGAAAAAAAAACAATAAAGGAGGAAAATGGATTTGCCTGAGGACATACCTTCTAATCCAGAATAAGCACTGCTCTCAAGGTCTCACAAGGTCCCCTCTGCAGGAAAAAAAAAGCCTTCCTTATTTCTTCCATGGTGCTTGTATGGGAACTCAAGCAAATAACAAAACAAAAATATACCCTAATTTGGGAGGATTTAGATCATTTAAGTAATGGTGCCAACAGATGGCAAATGAAGTGATAATGCCAAAATAATTACTTTTCAAACCAGAAGCCAAACTACCAAGTATGATCTCTAAGAAACAATCATGTAGCATGAGGCATGGGGGATGAGGAGGAAGGGATGGTGGAAAAGAGAAGGTATCCTTTTCTTTTTTTCTAGGAGGAAAAAAGTACATATATATATATATATATATATATATATATATATATATGTCTTATAACTATGTGACCAATGCAAAGTGGCAAGATGAAAATAAGGAATGCATAATCTCATGATATCATTTGCATTTTTGTTAATTTAGCAAAATTGTAGGTCAAATACAGGAAATGCTTTAGGATCATAAGAAAATAGAGAATCCCTATAGACTCTAAGGCTCTTAAGTTCAAAGACAATTTCCTTTGGTCCATCTACCACCAATACAATGTCCTGAATACAAGTGTTTAATAAGTGCTTCTTTGGCATTTAAAGTCCTTAAGGATTTGTCTCAATAAGTAAATATTTATTTATTAAATGCCTACTATCTGTCAAATTGTGCTCTAAGCATTAACACTACTTCTAGAGGCAAATGAACAGTCATTGCCCTCAAGGAGTTTATAATCAAATGAGGGAGACAATAAATAAATAAATATGTAAAAAGTAAAGTTATTTAAAAAAAATAAATATGAAATAATTGACAGAGGTAAGGCACTAGAATTAGGAGTTACAAAAAGCTTCCTGTAGAAGATATATTACTTGAGACTTAAAGAAAACCAGGAAGATTAGTAATTGGAGCAGAGAAGAGAGAGTCTTCCAGAAATGGGGAACAGCCCAAGAAAGTACTGGAATGTGAGAGATGAAGTGTCTTGTTTGTGGAACAACTCAGAGACCAATTCCATATCAAGGAATGAATGAGAAGGAATAAAGTATAAGAACACTGCAAAGGCAGTAAGAGGCTAGATTATAAAGGCTTTTGAATGCCAAACAGAGCATTTTCTAAGAAATTTCTCTGGAGGCAATAGGGAGTCAGTGGAATTTATTGAGTAGGGAGGATGTCATGATCAGACCTCTGCTTTAGTAAAATCACTTAGTAGCTGAATGGAGAATGGATTAGAGTGGAGAGACTTAAGGAAGCCAGGTCCACCCAGAGACTATTGCAATAACCCAGTTCTGAAGAGAAAGCCTGTGCTAGAAAGGTGGCATGTCAAAGAAGAGAAGAGACCATATTAGAGAGATCTTGCAAAGATGAAGTCAGCAGACATAGATGACCAATTAGAAAAAGTGAGTGACAGTGGGAGGTCAGGCTAACTCCTAGGTCAAGAGCCTGATGCCCTGGGAGGAGGATAGTGTACTCTGCATTAAAAGGGAAAATGTTGATACAGAGGGGTTGGAGTAAAGAGTAATTTTGTCCATTTTGAACATGTTGAGTTTGTGAGGAATGAAAAGCAATTAGAAAAGTAAGAATGGAGATCAGTAGAAAGTTTGGGACAATATAAACAGATTAAAGAAGCATCAGCATAGAAATAATAATTAAATCCATGGAATCCAAGTGAAGTAATAAAGTAGAAAAAATAGATTGACAGAACCCTGAAGATTACCTGAGATTAAAGGGTATGGTCTGGATGAGGATCCATCAAAGGTCACTGAAACAAAGTGGACAGACATATATGAGAAATACCTGGGTGGACTGGTATCCCAAAAATCTAGAGACTATAAAAAAGGAAAGGTTGCTCAATAGTGACAAAAGGTTGCAAAGAGATTAAGGAGAATAAGAATTTAAAAAAGTCATGAATTTGGTGACTAATAAGTCATTGATAACTTTGGAGAGCTGTTTCAATAGAATATGGTTAAGATGCTGAATTTTAAGAGGTTAAGAAGAAAGTGATGGAAGGATCAGGGAATAGAAGGATCAAGTGAGGGTTTTTCAGAATGGAGGCTAAAAAGGGAATATTTGTAGATATTAGAGAATGAGTCATAAGAAGAGATTGAAAAAAAGTAAAAGAGTAAGGGATAAAAGAGGGGGTATTCCGACAAAATAGATGGGATGTAACAGAACCGCTTTCATAAGTAATCAGGGTTACTTTGGTAATGAGTAAGGCTACTTCATCATGCAAGAAATGGATGCAAGAGGAGATAGTGAAAGAAAACATCTGGGTGATCAGTGAAAAAGAAAAGGGGACAAAAAAGAATTCACAGAGAATGCATTATATTTTTTCTGTAAAACATGAGGCTAGGTTCTCAGGTGATAAAAAAGAGTATAGGAAAAGCCATAGGAGAATTGAGGTATGAAAAAGTTCTGAAGAGTCACTGTGAAAAATGAGTTGATATTTATAAAATACTGGTAATGATAACATATCTTATAAAATAGTGGTAATGATAACACATTTATAACATAGTGGTAATGATAACATAACTTAATGATAACATCAAGAATATGAATTGAAATTATATATATATATGTATATATATATTATATATATATAATACAAAGACAAGAATAGATTATATATGGAGGGTTGACCTAGGTTCAAATTCTGCTTTTAACACATTAGCTTATTTCACAATTCTCTAACTCCATAAATTACAAATCAGTTGTCAATCTGTATTGGTAAAGGATATGTCTATACTTGGATATGTCTATAGTAATGAAATAAAAGATCACTATTCCTACATTTGAAAAAAAAATTTATCTAGAAAGAATGGAAGAATCCCAACATTTCAAGTAAAATTCATTTCAAATAAAATTTCTTATATATATAATCCTTAACAATTATTCAAAAACTTAGAAGGCTAACCTCTTTCAGTAATAATAAAGGTAGAATTGGGGGGCTAATTTTTTTCATTCCAAGTTGTCATTTTCCTCAATAAAATACACAACAAAAATGAAATTAATATGAATGGGAGCATACTGAAAAGACAATTATCCATCTTTAGCAAGATGGATATCATGCTTTATATCAATAACTTCAACATTTATCTAAATATACCATCTCCAGTCATCTTGCTCTATATCTTATCACTGGATCCAGATGGCTCTGGAGAGGAAAGTGAGGCAGATGACCTTGCACAGCCAGCCCTCCCTCACTTAAATCCAATTCACTTTCATGTAATGGTATCACCTATCTGATGTCATGGTCCTCTTTGAGAACAAATGACAGAGAAGAAGAAAATAGAGGAAGAAATCTGAATCTGTCAGCAAAATATTCTTATTATAGTTAGTTTAACATATTAAATTAACATTAGTTTTTATGAATAAATATAGATAGATAAGTGGAAAGTAACAAAATGAGAAGGTTGATGGAAAACAGAGGTGAAGTCTAACTCAATTGAAGCACTGCCATATATAGCAGAAATGTCTCCAAAGAATTAACAGAAAAGTCAGAGGATTAAGCAAGAATAAAATTAGAATTGTGATGTTAGACCCTATTGCAGACTTTTGAACCCATTTCTTGACTTCTCTTTTTTTTTCCTTCCCTTTGTTATGGCCCAACAAAGATGGCCTAGATTTTAGTGAATAATATTAACTGTTAATCTATCAATTTTCCCTTCTATGAAGCATTATTAAACTTATTAAAATGCATGAGTTCAAAAATTATTGTTTCTCATTAAAAATTGCCCCAATAAATAGAATATTAAAGAAAAAAACTAATTCTGATATGTGCCATCCAGTCAAGGTGAAGTGAACCCCCATGAATCTATATCAGGTTAATTATCCCTGCTAGATAGCAAGCCACTTGTATGTCATATATTTTTGTGTATTTCATCCATGCCTAACACATAAATAAATATTTGCTAAAGTAAAGAATTTACAAACCTTTACTACTTCCTACTAAAATATACTTGACCTTTGATATATGGTCAAATCATTCCAACAGTAATGTCTCATATTTATGTGGTTTTTTTCTATACTATGCAAAAGGATTTCATATTCATTATTTCAGATAAAGCTCGATTTAGAGTGAAATCTCAGAATCTTGAGGACTGAATGGGACATTAAGTATTACATGGCCCAATTACATTATTTGGGATTGAGGAAACTGGAACCCAAAAGCAGGCTATGCCCAGAGTCAGTGGCAAATTTTGGAATAAAATCAAGGTCCCCAATCTCCCATTTCATCATAACTTATAGTAAGTTGCCTAAAGTAAAGAAATAATTCCCTGTGATGGAAACAAAATCAGACTGGAAACCTGCAAGCTGACAGTTAAGAATCATAATTTTTTAAACTGAAGAAATAATATATAACCCATTCAAGTTTCTTCATTTTACAGATGATATGAGAACCAAAGGAAAGGAAATTACTTGCTCAAAGTCACACTATAGTAAGTAGCAAACCTAGGGAATGACAACTAAGCTTCTTTGACCACAAATCCAGTGCTCTTTTCCTTATATGACGTTAGATAGCTATTAAAAAAGAGGTATGTATATGTGGCAAGGGATGGGAGAAGAAGGAAAACTTGTCTTTTTATATTATCTTGATTTTGGAAAGAAACTGAATTAGGGAGAGAATAAAAATCATTTTTTCTGAGAATTAAAAGCTTCCATGATTATTAGGTGAGGAGATTAGGTTTCCTAGGCTACCAGCTTTAAGGAAAAAGAAACATGAAAATGATTCCAGCTCAGAATAAATTACAACTTTGAACTTTAAAATAATCTGATAATGTTAAGTAGTCACTGTGATTTTCTAACTCAAAATCTAATTAATTTTTCTTCACTTTTGATTCTGATATGCATTCTATAAACTTGCAAATTTTGCAATTATCCATACCAAATTCTTCATTTAATAACCTGGGGATTGTCCTTTGGGATTGAAAATGTAATCACAATGTACACAAATACTAACATACAAACAAGGATTTTTTGAAACTTGTTTTCTTAATTTTTTTCTATCTAGTGATTTGTTTCAAACCAATAAAATAAACTGCTAGGTACAGAAATGTAAAAAAGAAAATAAATCAAAAACTTGTTTAATTAAAATACATTTATTTAGTAATATGTTAACTGCCACATAAATGAAACATTTTAAAAGATATTTGTTTGAATTTTTATGCTTAAAATACCACTAGGTAAGATTTAGAATAAAATATCAACAACTCATGGCAATAAGGAGTACATTTTATATTGTATTTTTGCTTCAAAAATCAAAGAACCGAAACATTTTCGTTTTTTTCTTTTTTTCTTTCTTCCTTAATGCTGGTAGCTTAGGAAAGCTCACCTCCTCACCAAACAATCAGGAGAGATCTTAGCAATGTCTAATCTTATTCTCCTGGAATTCAGTTTCTTATAACTTCAGAAAGCATACAAAAAGAAAGATTCCTGAAAAATCTACATTTAACTTCCCCCCTCCCATGCTTAATCATTTCCAATCATCACCAGAACACCAGAGCATATTGATTAGTTAACAGGGCAATTTCGTTATTTGTATAACATTTCCCTATTTTCTAACTTTTGATTAGAGAAAAATAATCAAACCAATCTTATGAATGCTACTGGAAAGAGTGTTATCTATTGCCCTATGGCTCCAGTCACAATCTCTGTAATTGATTAGACTAAAGCTTCATTCCTTGGCCATTACTCTGTAGCACATATAGTATACCACTATTAAGATTTAAATTCCTTAAGGATAGAGACTATCTAACTTTTATATCAGTATCATCAACACCTTGAAAATTGTATGTCACATATAAATCCTTAACAATGCTTTGTCTCCTCATCTCTGTTTCCCTGGCTTCTCTGACTTTGTTCAAATTCTGACTGTAATCTACCTTTCATGGAATGCTTTTCCTAATCTTCTTTTATTCTAATGCTTCTTTTATTATTTACTATTTATCAAGTACATAGTTTATTTATATAGAGTTGTTTATATATTATCTCTCTGTTTAGACTATGAGCTCCCCAAAAATAGCAACTATCTTTTGTATTTCTTTGTATTCCCAGTACTTAGTATAGTTCACATACTAAACATCTAATTAACGTTATTGACTAAATTATTAAATAGTGATGATGATTGATTAATTAGAGAGCATCTAAATATTATGATTCCAAATATTATCTATTCCAAATCCTTTTTATCAAAATTTCATCAATTCGGCAATACTCTCCAATAATGCAGGTACCAATCTATCTATACCAATTTCTCTTATGATAGTCTGTCTTCCCATAAAGATACAAAAGGAATATTCAAATATATTAGAGACTTTGTTTGCTTTTCCCCAACATAATAATGGTCCCAGGAAAGCATTCTGATGGTCCCCACTTCATCTTTACTATGTTTTTTTCATGATACAATTCCTTATTGATATATTTATTCCTACCAGTCTTCAGTTATGTTTTGACTATATTGTGTAGCTTGCTCACAACTACCTTACACTTCTGCAGTGCTGTCTATGCATCATTCATTTTAATTCTTATAAAAGTGATAGATTTTTTGTCTTGCTGCCATACCACATTGCTGGGAAATATTTGCATTAAAAAAGAGAGGTCAGGGCAGCGCCAAGATGGCGGAGAGGACAAATGTTTCTTTCTGACCTGCTCCCACAACTCTCAGACTAATTACCAAATCCAGCCTCTGAATTAGTTCTACACTGACAGAACTCATGAATTTGGGAAGTATAACAAATTATCAGCAGAAGATAATTTTGAAGATCGCCAGAAAAGTTCTGTTTCAATTAGGGATGGAGGGAGATGGGCCAAGCACAAGCAGGCTGAATACAGACACCAGTGCAAGCCGCAAAGAGCAAGGCAGGAGCAGGCTCCCCAGGGTGTGCTTGCTCCGCGGGGTGGAGAATCTATAGGGAGGAATCTACAGCAGTGTTGACTGCTCTGCTCTGGCTGCAAGCCAGTAGATCAGCAGAGAAATTATAAAACATACAACACAAGCACAAAAGGTAAATAGTGAACCCCAAAATGCCAGAATCCCATGGGACCTGGCTACACCTACTCAGCACCAGGAGTGAGTCGCCACCGACTCAGTACAGCTGCTGCCTGCTTGTAGAGGAAGCTTGGGCAACTTCCACTGCCCTAAAAGCAGATCTTAACTTTTTTTTTTAAAAAAAGAGTAAAAAAAGCAAAAAGAGCTCTGCCACAGATAGTTTTTATGGTGAAAAAGGACAAATTTCAAACCTTGAGGAGACTAAAAGCAGATTGTCACCAGATGAAGCCCCAAAGGGTGATATAAATTGGTCCCCAACACATGTTTCTCCTAGAAGAAATTATAAAAGATCTTAAAAGAAAAGAAAGCTGGAAGAAAAATGGGAAAAGGAAATGAAAACTTTACAAGAGGGTTTAGAAAAGAAAGCACAGGAATTATCTTAAGAAAATTCACTACAAAATAGATTTAACGAAATGGAAGCATATAGCTCCTTAAAAAATGGAATTGACAAAAAAAAAGAAAATAACTCCCTGAAAAAAAAGAATGTGTAAAATGGAAAAGGAAAATAACTCCTTAAAAAACAGAATTTGTGAAATGGAAAGAAAAATCCATAGAACAAAACAACTCATTTAAAAATTCATTTGGACAAATACAAAAAGAAGTTAAAAAAAGTAAATGAAGAAAATAATTCAAAAAAAAATCAGAACTGAACAAATGGAAATGAATGACTCAGTGAGACATCAAGAATCAATCAAGCAAAACAAAAAAAAATGAAAAAAAAATAGAAAAAATTTAAAATAACTACTGGGAAAACAACTGACCTAAAAAATAGATCTAGGAGAGACAATCTAAGGATGATTGGGCTTTCTGAAAACCATGATTAAAAAAAAAGAGTTTAGATACTATTTTTCAGGAAATCATCAAAGAGAACTGCCCAGATGTCATAGAACCAGAAGGTAAAATAGTTATTGAAAGAATTCACTAAACACCTCACACCTCACATGTAAAATCCATCTGGTACCCAGGACTTTTATCAAATTCCTTTTATGATACAGACATGGCACTGATAGCTAAACCAGGTAGGACAAAAACAAAGAAAATTATAGACCAATCTCCCTAATGAATATTGATGCAAAAATCTTAAATAAAATATTAGCAAAGAGATTACAGAAAATCATCCCCAGCATAATACATCATGACCAAGTAGGATTTATACCAGGAATGCAGGGCTGGTTCAATATTAGGAAAACTATTAGCATAACTGACTATATCAATAACCAATCTAATAAAAACCATATGCTTATCTCAATAGATGATTGATAAATTCCATTTTTGGAATTAACTTGGAATTGATAAAATCCAACATCCATTTCTTTTAAAAATACTAGAGAGTATAGGAATAAATGGACTTTTTCTTAAAATAGTCACTAGCATCTATTTAAAACCATCAGCAAACATCATATATAATGGGGATAAACTGGAACCATTCCCAATAAGATCGGGGTGAAACAAGGTTTCCCACTATCATCATTACTATTCAATATTGTATTAGAAATGGTAGCTTTGGCAATAAGAGAAGAAAAATAGATTAAAGGAATTAGAGTAGGTAATGAGGAAACCAAATTATCACTCTTTGCAGATGATATGATGGCATAGTTAGAAAACCCTAGAGAATCAATTAAAAAACTATTAGAAATAATCCACAGCTTTAGCAAAGCTGAAGGATACAAAATAAATCCATATAAATCATCAGCATTTTTATACATTACTAATAAAATCCAACAGCAAGAGATATAAAGAGAAATTTCATTTAAAATAACGTTGATAGTATAAAATATTTGGGAATCTATCTGCCAAGGAAAAGTCAAGAGCTATATGAGCAAAACTACAAAACACTTTCCACACAAATAAAGTCAGATCTAAACAATTGGAAAAATATCAAGTGCTCTTGGATAGGTCAAGCAAATATAATAAAGATGACAATACACCTAATCTATTTATATTGTATTATACCAATCAAACTTCCAAGAAACTATTTTACTGACCTATAAAAAATAATAACAGAATTCATCTGAAAGAACAAAAGGTTAAGAATTTCAAGGGAATTAATTTTAAAAAAAAAGCAAATGGTGGCCTTGTACCAGATCTAAAGCTATATTATAAAACAGCAATCATCAAAATCATTTGATACTGGCTAAGAAAGAGTAGTTGATCATTAGAATAGGTTAGGTTCACAGGACAAAATAGTCAATGACTATAGTCATCTAGTGTTTGACAAACCCAAAGACCCTAGCTTATTCACTATTTGAGAAAAACTGCTGGGAAAATTGGACACTAGTATGACAGAAACTAGGCATTGACCCACACATAAGGTCTATGAGTGTTCATCTTTTCTTTGCTTCCTTGTAGGTTGTCCATTTATTCTCTGCTGCATACTTTTTTTTCTTTATTCTTTTTTTCCTTTTCACCCCCCCCCACCTCCTCCAAACAGGCTACAATTAAGCACAGAATATTTTTTTATAAATATAGATACAGGTAACTATAGATACACACACATATACATACACACATTTATATTCACCTCACCCAAAGAATCACAAAAATACATACATATATACATACATACACCTACATAACTATATATATTCAGACACACATACACACATACACACACATGCATTTAACCATATGTAAACGTGGATCTAAAACAATATTAGTATGGTTGATTTATATGGTTGATTGAATCTTTTAAGTTTGACTTTGTCTAAGATCAATTATTACTAGCCCAACTTTTTTTCTAATAAATACTGCTGCTGATTCTTGTTGTGGTGTTGGATATATTTCTTATTTCCTATCGCTGCAAACTCTTCTACTTTGATTCTGCTCCTTCACTTGTCTTGGGACTATGCAACCTCCTCCCATAGATTTCTCCTTTATTTTTTCCCTACCCTTTGCTTTCCCCTCTCCCATTCCCCTCCTCACCCATTTATTTCTTTATAGAATTTGGAGGACGTAATACCCGTCACAATATGTATATAGTGTTATCTATTTAATCCATTCCTGATGTGAGTAGGTTTTCAGAACTAGGAACCCTCCTCCTCTTTCTAATGCATTTGCATCTATTCTTCCTCTGAATCTTATTTGTATAATATAATTACTATTTTTACCTTTTCTCATACAGTTTTGCTTTTTAAAACCAAATCATACTCAACTTTGTCCCAATTTTTCTTTTGAACTGCTTAACTACTAATGTCAATCTTAATCATATGGTATATGCTAAATTCCTCGAAATTAATCTTTGGTATTGGCATTTACATGTTTAATCTTCTATTAAGTTCAGATTTGGTTAAGGCCCAAATCTTTTTGTTCTAGTCCTAAAAATCTGTAATTTGTTGAATGCCCCTTTTTAAAATTCAATATTATGGATAATTTTGCTGGATATGATTCTTTTAGCAACAGGCCTAGTTCTTCTGATTCCAGAACCTGTCTTTAATTATGTCTGCTGATAATTCCTGTACAATTCTAATTTATCTCCAGAATATTTTGTTTTTTTTCTTGTTTCTTGCAAAATTTTCTCTCTGATCTGGGGATTTTGAACAGCAAAAATATTCCTATGTGTTTCCACAAAGGATCTCATTGAGGTGGTGATCAGTGGATTTTTTTCCATTTCTATTTTCCTTTCATGTTCTATTATCAGGACAATTTTCTTATCTTATTTCTTGCATTTTTGTGTCAAGGTTCTTGATTTCATCACAGCTTTCAGAGAGTCCAATCATTCTTATATTTTCTCTTCTTGATCTGTTCTCCAGATCTATTGTTTTCTTACAAGATATTTTGAATTCTGTTCTATTTTTTTCCATTCTTTATATTTTGTTTTGTTATTTCTTGGTCCCTTTTTGCTTTCCTGGCTTCCCCTTGCTAAATTCTAGTTTTCAAATAATTTTTTTTTCTTTAAGACTCTATCTCCTTTTCCAAAGGTTAACTTTTTTTTTCATTATTTCCTTGTTTTTCTTAAATGTTTTTTAATTGTTGTTGTGTGTTTGTTTTTTAGTTTTTCCTCAATTTCTCTCACTTGATTTTTGTAGTCTTTTTTGAGTTCTTCTACTAATTCTTTCTGGACAGGAAGCCCCTTAATGTTACTTTCTGGGCAGGAAGCCCCTTAATGTTACTCTCTGGGGTAGAAGAGCCTTTTTTTTGCTTCACTGTCCTCCTCTGAAGATAAACCCTGGCCTTCCCTGTTCCCATAATAATTTTCTATGGTTAGGTTCTTTCTTCTCTGTCGGCTCATTTTTTTTAATGTGCAATGCCAGAGAAACTGAAGCAAAATAGAGATTGGTTTTTAATCTTTTAACATGGAGGGTTCTCATGGACTCATGTTCAAAAATCATTTGGTCCTGAGTGACAGGGGAACAGCATTTATATAGAAAAGCAAGCAGGTGATACAAAAGCAAAAAGAATGCAATTGGGCCATCAGGTAGCTGTTATACAAAAAAAATTATATTACTCACAGACTAAAGTAATAACCAGATGCACATAATGATGGGAATGGGTTTGGGATGTATACAATAGTGGGAGTAACAGGATGCATACAGAGATGGAAAGGGCTTAAGGGAACCTTCCAGGGTCAGTATTTTTGGAGAACAATAACTGATCTCATCTGTAGAAGCATCTCACAGGTGTGATGCCCAAGTAAGCAGAACAGAAATGGGCAAGATCACTCTATGGTCATGCTTGTCACTTTGATCTAGTGTGTGAGGCTAAGTTCAGGTTCTCATGAGAAACTTACAGAGTCCTTTTTCAGCAATAAGAAGTATTAGGGTAAGCCCCTCTATTTGTGGGGTGGAAAGATAATGCTTCTAGCTTCCAGCCTTCCTCTCACTCGGAACCTCAAACCAAAAACTTCACCCTCCTGCAAGTGCCCACAGCCAGCAGCTTCCCTGCCTCACTGTTTCTGCTCTCACTGGATGTGCTAGTTTCTTCTCTCAGGGATGCTTCTCAGCAGCATAGCTGTGCCTGACTTATTGATCAACAGAGGTTCCCTCAGTCTTCCCAGTTTCAGACCCACAACTCTACCTACTGTTGGGGCACTGAAAGTTTCCATGGTTCCGGCTGAGGCTTCAGCCAAACCAATCTAGTCTCAAGGGTCCCTACTTGCTGTTTCAGTAGAGCTAACCCAGAGGTGATTGGTGAATCCTCTGCCTGGCATCTTTCTTCAGGTCTTCTTGGGTTGTCTCAGGAGGGATCCTTGTTCTGGCCCAAGTCTTCTTTGTTTTTCGCCAATCTATACCTTCCCTAAGATGCAAATTTCTTCTACTTGTAAAAGAGATATAAAAAGCTTGAAATTTATTGACCTATTCCACCATCTTCCAGTTAAGGATCATGCCTAAGTATGAAGAGGCAGGAAGGAGTTTGCAAATTTGAAGGAGTTTCAAATCAGCTTTTACTAAGCCAGATGTAGCTTGTGAATTGGGAATGAAATAAATTGTAGGAAAGAGGAAAGAGAGAGGTCAGAGAATGCAACTCCCTCTCAGTCTCTTTCTGTGGTTATCATCCTCTCACATGAAGGGATCTATTCTGCTGCTCAGAATTAGATCCCAAGCACCACCTAGCAGATAGCTCCCATAACACCCAGCAGCCACTAGCAGGTTGCTCCCATAACATCTTACCAGAATCTTCCCTCCATTTCTACTTCTTTAGTCATTTCTTCCATATTGGTGAGAATCAGATCCAAAATTACATTTACCTATATAGTTTATACCACCATTGAAAGAATAAAATGACCAGTAAAGCAAGCTAAAAAAAATTGATATCTGCTATTTCCTGGATAGAGAATACTCCGGTAGATTTGTAGCTAAATGGTGTCCCATTTTTAGTTTGACAAGTCATTATTCCACACTTAGGATCTGCTTTCATACCTTCTCATTGATTTCCTCTTTCTGTATAAATGCTCTGTGTAATATTCATATTAAAATATCATTTCACTCTCTTCTTACTCCACTGATTTTTACCTACATATTTTCCTTTGGTTTTTTTATAGATTTCCTCAATTGAATTTGCATATTTTCTTAACAGATGCATTGCTATTCCATTCCCTTTACCTGTTTGTTCCTATGGAATAAGATAAACTCTCTTACTATCATGAGAGCTGTGATACTAATGAGTTTAAAGTCCCCTACTTGCATTAAGGAGTTTAGCTTGATTTTTATATTTATTTGATATACTTGTATATACACATTTATGGCCATGAGTTTTATGTTTATCTTTGATAGACATAAACCATAACCCTAACCATAAGCCTAACAATAACCATAACCCTAAACCTAAGCCGAACCCTAACCCTAACCATAAACCCTAAACCTAACTCTAACCCTAACCCTAACCCTAAACCTAACCCGACTCCCGCCTCCCCGACTCTAAACCTAACCATAACACTAATCCTAACCCTAAATACCTCCCGACTCATACCTCCCAACTCTGCCTCACAACTCTAACCCTAACCCAACTCCAGACTCTAACCCTAACCAAAAGCCTAACCCTAAATGGGCACCTCCCGACTCTAACACTGACACTAACCTTAACCCTAACCATAACCCTAACCCTAAATTCACGTCTAAACCTAACACTAACCCTAACCCTAACCCTAACCCTAAACCCTAACCCTAACCCTAACCCTAACTCTAACCCTAACCCTAACCCTAACCCTAACCCTAAATGCGCCTCCTGACTCTAACCGTAACCCTAACCCTAACCCTAAACCCTAACCCTAACCCTAACCCTATTTTTTTATATCTTTCAATCATGCTCATCACTTAAACTGTGGCTACTCTGGTATCTAACTTAGTGAAGAAAACGTACTTTTTGCACTCCTTTTCTTACTAATTTAAAGTGCATTTTTTTTACATTTGAAAAATTCCCTGCAAAAAAGATTTTACTATACCTTGTTATTGTTATTCTATCCTTGGAGAGAATCTCATCAAGCAGTTGTGAAGTGTCAATTATCTCAAAGCAAATTTCATACCCTAAGAAGACATAAGATTCCTTTACTATTAATGTCAAGTCAACAATTAGCTGCTTATTACTTCCTAAATTAAGTTTACTCACTGCAGATAGTTGAGTAAGCTTGAAGTATTTTAAAATGAGGACATTTAATCAAATCCTCTTATTTGTTTTATTGCTGACATTTGTCAGCAAATTCCTCTCTAAATGAGGAATTATGTGGTAACCTAGGATCTACAATCATGAAATGAAAAGGTGAAAGCACAGGCCCCATGTGTTTAAAAGAAATTGGTTGGAAGATATTCTTACAAGAAACTGGGGATAAGAGAAGGATGCTACAAACCTCTAAAATTATTTCCAGACTGAAGTTATATGATTGTGTGACAGCTCCTCCACCAAGATGGTTTCACAGCTTTCCTTTTTGAAGAAGAGATGTTTCCCTTTTGTTGTTTATTGAGATTTTCAATCATTCTGGGAAGTTCCAGGATAATGATTAGAGGGAAACAAAATGTCAACATCTACCTCTGCTTCCAAATCTTCATATTGTGTTCTTGAGAATAGTGATTGATTGAAGGAAATAAAAATATGGAATTTTTTATTCCTCAATTAGCTTAAAGTAGAATAATAATGAGGATGTGAAAGATTTTTATGAAGGATAACAGTTGCTGTGTAACTGATTGAGCACAATTGAATGATTATGTACCTATCATTGGGGAAATATGGAAAGACTTTCTTGGTTGGTTTCAAGGATTAAAACAATGAAGCTATTAAAATTGCATAGGTATAAGAATCAAAGTCAATTTGGAATAGTAGAAATATAGCACATCTCCCCACCACAACTTCTTAACAAAACTATAGGAGATGCTTCAAAGTGTAACCCCTCAAAAACTTAGTATAATTGTACTGGAAATAAAATGAACTTTAATTGAAATCAAGAGCTTTCAAACATTCCTGGTGAAAAGACTAAAAGAAATTGAACTGTATTTCAGTATCCAAGAGAAACATAAACATAAAAAGTAAACTTCAAGAAATAATCATAAATGATTAAACAATGATAACCTGATTACAATATTATATAGAGGTGATATTAATATACATATGTGTGTGTTTGTATGTGTGTGTGTATATTCTGCAGAATTCTATTATCATCAGGAGTCATAGAGTTCAACATAACAGAAGGTCTAGGAATAGTTCTGTTATGTTTTGATGATATTAAAAATTTAAAAAGGAGAGAAGATGAAATAGTAGAAAAATTATTTCATATATTCTCTGTGTTCCAGTAGAAGATTATACAAAGAGAAAAAAAATGATTAGAGTCTTTGAGGCATGAACCTCAATCTAATCTGAACTTGTCAAAAGGAGAGAATTATAAACACTCATACAAATAATTAACTAGTAATGCCAAAAAAAGGAAGAATAAATACACACAAATCCATATAGAGTTGGGTATAGAAATATATTTTACTAAATATAAAATAAGAAAAAAATAAAAGGTGTAATCATAGGAAAGATAGACAGAAAAATTGTTCCTAAGAAAAATAAACTTTAACTGGAAAAAAAAAACATATGCAATAAAGGTTTAAAAGAAAAGAAAAAAATACTAAGAACCTGTGTTAGAGTGTGGTGTGAAGGAAAGAGAAGAGGGACAATGGAGCAGAAGAAGACTGCACAGAACCTAGAACACTATAGCTTTTTTTTTCACCAACCTCTTCTTTGTAAAGAAGAGACAGGAGAAAAATAGAAGAAACAATATAAGAGAAGATAAAAGGGGAAATACCATGAACAATAATTATTGTGAATGTCAATGGAACGAACTCACACATAAAATAGAAGAGGAAGGAAAATAGATTAGAAAGTAAGCTTTTATGATGTGTTTTTTTTTTTTAATAGAAAATACACTTGGATACAAAGATTCACACAAAGTTACAATAAATTGCTTCAGTTGAAGTAAAAACAGATAAGGATAGTGACTGTGATTTCAGACAAGGCAACAGCAAAAATAAATTACAGATAAAATTAAAATTACATTTCATGACCAAACATCATAAACAATGAATTACTGAGCATATATATACCAAATGACATGGCCTATAAATGCTTAAATTTCAAATTTAAGTAAGTTGCAGAGGAAAATAAAAAGGGAAATCATGATAGGAGGGATCTTCAATTCATCCCATTGCAGATACAGATAAATATAAATAAAAAAATAAAAAGAAAGAAGTTAATGGCATAAATATAATTTTAGAACACTTGGATTTTATAATTATATTATAATTAGATTTTATAGAATTCTAGAGATTATTGATTGGTAGTAGAAAAGAATTGTGTATCTCTCTCAATATATACATAAATGTTATATATATAAAATTTCTATACAAATACAAATCAGTAACACTAGGTATTCAATTAAGCATAACCTAAAACAATGACAATAAAAATAACTAATCAACAATTCTCGATAAACTCCAAAAATAAAAAAAAACATGAAAATCAAAGGAAAAGGGAAAAAATTTTAAAACAAAAAATCAAATCAAATCATATCAAAAAATAAAGCTAGCAGTTGTTTTTTATTGTTTGGTGGTTTTTTGTTTGTTTGTTTGTTTGTTTTGTTTTTGCTGAGGCTATTGGGGTTAAGTGGCTTGCCCAGGGTCACACAGCTAAGAAGTGTTAAAAATGTAAGCAAAATCATGTTTGAAAAAAGAAAAAAAGATGAATTTATAACCAATAGAGAAGAAATAAAAGACAGTTTTAGAAATCATTTTACCCCATTATATTCTAGCAAAACTGATAATATAAAAATATTAAATCTTGAAAAAATGTAAAATCCCAATAATAATTTGAAAATTAATATAATACAATGTAAGAAAAAGAAGTTGAAAAAAATATAAATGTGATTTCAATGAGAAAAAAACCATGATCAGATAAATTTACAAGTAAATGTTATCATATATTTAAAATGCAATTAACTTGAATAAAACAAAAGATTTTTGAAAAAATATTAGAAAAAAAGAGGATCTTCTATGATACAAATATGGTCTTGATAAATTAATTAGAAACAGAAAAATAAAACCTCTAAACCAATATCTCTCAAAAATATCAATGGATTTTTTAATGCCAAGTAGATTATAGAAACATATCACAAAGATTACACACTATAATCAAGTTGGTTTTATACCAGAAACCAAAACTGGTTCAATATTAGGAAAGCTATAGACACAATTGACCATAATGATATTTATGACAACCATCACAAAATTATGTCAAGAAATATAAAAAAGCTTTTAAAAAATATGATCACAATTCTTGTTGAATAATACTAGAAAGCATAAGAATAAACACATCTTTCCTTAGCATGATAAATATTATTTAAAGCCAAGAACTAGCATTATCTGTAATTGGGATAAATTCAAGGTTTTTCCTGTAAGATCAGGGTAAAGTGAGCTTTTCCATTATCATAAGTATAATTTAATGTAGTGTTAGAAATGCTAGCTATAGTAATAAGAAAAGACAAATTTAAAGGATAAACAAGCAAAGAAAGAAAACTATTGCTTTGGGGAAGATGATACGATAGTTTATTTATATAATGATAAAGTCAACCAAAAAAAATTATTTAAAACAACAATGTCAACAAAGTTACAAAATATAAAGTGAAACTATACAAATGACCAGCATTCTTATAGTACCACAAACAAATCCCAGTGGGAGAAGGAGGAATCAGATTCAATTTTAAATATATATATATATATATATATATATAATGTTTATACATATACACATGTAAATTTAGAAGAATGGCATTTAGGAGAGCTGTGAAAGGCATCCTTCAAAAGATGAGATTTCAGAAAAAAAGGCAGTAAAACTAAGAGACTGATTTGAGGAAGAAAAGCATTCTAGGCATAAGAGATAGCCAGCAAAAAAAAAAAAAAAAAAAAAAACGAATACAGGACAGAGATGGAGTGCCATTTGTGAGAATTAACTTAAAAGTCCCTTGGTAGAGCCTCTCCAACCACCTCCATACCTCCTCAAGCCTTTACTATGTGATCTCTTACTTGACAACACTTATAGATTAATGCTATCATTCCTTAAGTTTCCTTCTTTATGAGATGAGGCTCCTTGTTACTGAGATATAAGACTTTAGTGATCCTTTTTATTTTTCACCTCTGCATGACATTTTCCCATACTCTAAACTCTTAACATAGATTGGAATTCCCTTGTGCCTCTTCAGATTCTTGCTCTTTATTTTCACATTAAAATCCTATTTTTTTACTAAAGTGAAGAGGATAAAAATATATGAAGTAAAAGTGAAGTTAAGGAAAGCAGGTAGATAAATGATATCCTTCTCTCCTTCGAGCATTTGCCTTTACTGAAGGAATTCATGGTCAGGTAAAATGCATTTGTCAATACTACCAGTCCTGCATGCCAATACCAATGTCTCTAGTAGGACTATTTACCTTCAAGTGAGATTCACAATGTCTCTCATGGTCATAGTGACTCTAGGTCATTTGCCATAATGTGTAAAATAAAAGAGCTTCCTCCTCTGAATTTTAATCCCAGTTATAATTTACTTTTCTACTGTTTAAACTATTCCCAATTTTGTTCCTGTACAGTTGTCACTAGCTATAAAATGGAATTTGTTTATTGAAGTCTTATTGTAAAGAGAGGAATTAGCTTTGATTGAAGAAAAAAATTTAAATGGACAAATGGAATAAGTGGAACAAACAATAGTGAGAGGGCCATGCTGCTTTCAAAAGGATAAAGACTGAACTTGTAATTTCATTGATGTGGAGAATTCCTAGGTGAGAGATCTCCCTCCACTTCTGGAATTAATATTCTTTCATTTCATTGCACATTTTTTGGTAAGGCAATTGCAGGTAAGGGATTTGTCCATAGTCACACAGCTGCAAATGATATTCTTAAAAGTTGTGATTCTCACCCTGAGATCCATAAATTTAAAAAAATAAATAAAGAGATATTTCAAAATAATTGGTTCCTTCTGTATTCCTACATCTAAAAACCTTATTTTTAAAAGGAATCCATAGTTCATAAATCTGCCAAAGGGGTTCATTAAACAAAAAAGAGATTTCCCTAGACTTAAAGGATCAAAATACGTCAGTCTGAATGCAGCTCCAATACTTTCTACCTAACCAAATTGAAACATAATCATGAAATATTTAATAAAACAAATAAAATATAATAATATATAGGAAAAAGTAACTTGTGGTTTTCTTTTTCTATTTGAGTTCAACATCAGTGGTCTGTAGTACTGAAAGGATAAGTGACTTATCTAGTCTCACATAGAATGTCTTAGAATCAAGATTTGAATAACTGGTCTTCTTTCCTTGAAGACCAGCTCTCTAGCCACAACCTCAACTTGATTCTCACTTTTATTAATTGAATATTAAATGTTATTTAGCCTATATATTTTAAATTTCTATTTGCTTGTTTTCTTTCTCTCTGTGTGTGTATATCTCTCTCTGTCTTTGTCCATCTCTGTTTCTATGTACTCTTCATCTCTGTGTCTTTGTCTCTGTCTCTCTCTCTCTGCTTCTATATCTCTCTGTGCCTAAAACTCTATGTCTCTCTGTGTCTGTGTGTGTGCCTCGTTCTGTTTCTGTGTCTCTCTCTGTCTCTCTCTTCCTTTTTTCCTGTCCTCTTTCCTCTCTCTTTTCCTCTCTCCCTCTCTCTCTCTCTGTCTCTCTCTCTCTCGTTTGCTATCATATGAAAAATTTTTATCTTTTTATAGTTATTTACACTTACATGGTGATTTAAATTTCAGTAAGAATAATAAAGTACTCACATTCATAGAATACTTGAAGGCTTAAAGAGCACTTTATATGTGTACGAGTATTAATTATTGCATTTGATTCCCAAAATAACCCTATGAAATAGATGCTATTGACAACTTCACTTTACAAATAGGGAAACTGAGGTTGAGAGATATATATGTCCTTTATTATCCTAAACTTATAACCAAGATTTTATTTCTCTAAAATATCCTTTCTGGCAGTAGCTCCAATTCACTGAGAGAGTGGATCCAGTTTCAAAATACTCTGTAGATTTGAACATATAGTTACAAGCTCCCCCAAGCATTCACTTTGAATAGTCATTCAACTGGCATAATTAGCTCAAAGCAAAGGCATTCCTGAAAATATCATGTTATGAATGCTAATAACAAGCATTCCCCTTCAATAAATCTGCATTGCACTCACCCACAAATATCCACAGCATCAGCAGAAATATTGGGCATACACATAGAGAAATACTTATGAACAAACCCACACATGCTTCCAGTGCCACAGGACCTCATTGCATATCTTTTCATTGCATCATGACACTGGTTCCTTCAAGACTTGCATCTTTGCTGGATCTTAGCCTCTGTGCAGCTCAACTTCCCAAATGTTAGGGTTCATTCTTTCTTGATGCCTCTTATTATTATTAATCATAAGTTTCACAGTGCAAGGTTTCTTAAATTCTTTCTTCTTGATCTGTTTTCCAGATCAGTTGTTTTTCCAGTGAAATATTTCTGTGGTTAGAAACTTTTTCTGTTGCCTGATTATTTTCCTATTATCATTTTCTATGATTTGGCTTTTAATTCTTTGTTAAAGTAGGATTCTGTTTCCATAGTGGAGGATGCACTGTCCCAAGAAGCTGTTTCCAGAGATCCTTCTAGGGACCTGACCACAAACACTCTTTTCTGCCCTGGAGCTGTTAGGAGTGTCCCAGCTCCACTGTAGTTGTAAGATCTAGTGTGCTAAAGCAACAGAGTACTGATGTTCTGGAGCTAGGGCTGTGGCTGCATGGGTGTGGCCTGTTCTGAGACTGACACTCGACTCCCATGTTGACTTTCTAAGTCATCTTTGATGTCTCTGGGCTGAAAAGTCTGGAAACTGCCAAGTACTGGTTTTGATGCAGAGGTCCCTAGACTTGTTTCTGCTTTATTGGTATAGTGCTGGGGCCAAGGCAGGGACTAAGGCTAGGGCTGGGGCCAGGGCTATGCTGACATGTTCTATACCAAGATTATATGCTGTACTCCCACCCTGATGTCATAGACCTTTTATGCTGATGTTCTAGTTTGCCTTCAGCTGTAAAATATTCTATTCCATCTCTTGGGATGTTCTGATACTTTAAAATTTGTTTAAAGTCATTACAGTTTTGGGGAGAGGTTGGGGGAGTTCCTGCCTTTGCTCCACCATCTTCACTCTGCCTCTCCAATGAAATATTTCGTGTTTTCTTCTTTTTTCTTCTTCTTGTAATTTTGTTTGATTGTTTTTTGTTGTTTCATGGAATCATTGGCTTCCACTTGCCCAATTCTAATATTTAAGGAATTCTTTTCTTCGGAATTTTCTGTACCCCTTTTATCAAGCAATTCACTCTTTTTTTTAAAGAAGTAGAGGAAAATTGATAAAAGAAATGAAAATGATGCAACTTCAAAAACTGTTTTAACATTATTTTGTTGTTTTGGGGGGAATTTGGGAAAGCTCAGGTGAGTCTCTTCCTTTATTATGCCATCTTTTCCTCTTCTCTACTCTTTTGGTGTTTACATTTTTTATAGTTTTCAAGATGCATTTTTACAAGACTTTGAGTTCCAAATTTTTCTACTTTCCTCCCTTCCCTCTTCCTTCCCCAAGACAACAAGCAATTTGATGTAGATTGTACATTTGTATTCATGTTAAACATATTTCTACATTTGTCATATTAGAAAAGAAGTAAAACCAAAGGGAAAAACTAGGGGGAAAAAAGTTAAAATTGTATGCTTCAATATGCATGCAAACTCAATATCTCTTTTTTCTGGATGTGAATAGCATTTTTCATCATGAGTCTTTTGTAATTGTCTTGGATCATTGTATTGCTGAGCATGCCTAAGTCAGTCACAGTTGATTCATGGCACGATGTTGTTGTCACTGTGTACAATGTTCTCCTGGTTCTGTTCAATTCACTCCTCACCAGTTCACATAAGTCTTTTTTCTGGTTCAGGATTTTTGAAATCTTATTATTCATTATTTTCTATTGCATAATCGTATTCCATTACATTCATATAGCACAACTTCTTCATACAAATCCCCATTGATGGGCATCCCACCAATTTTGAATATCTTACCAACACTTAAAGGGCTGCTATAAATATTTTTCTCATGTAGATGCTTTTCCCTTTTTATGATTTCTTTGGGATACTGAATTAGTAATGGTATACACAAGTGTATGTGCACAGTTTGATTACCCTTTGAACATAATTCTAAATTGTTCTCCAGAAGAATTGGATCACTTTAGAACCTCAACAACAGCTGATGCTTGTGTTTATATTATATAGCTAGAGGTTTTAAGACTCCCTGGACAGTCATTTTCAAGTTTTCCAGACTTGAGATATGTCCGGAGGACATGTGATACAAGGTCAGTCTGGACAGGTGCCTGCCATTTCCACCATGAAGAAGCTTTCCTCCAAAATGTACCTTCCCATTAGCTTCTGCATCCTTCTACACAACTTGTTTAATAGAAACACACAGCTTTTCATCCATTCCTTCTCCTATGTCAGACTTGGCATTCATAGCAAGAGAATAACCTTGAAATAAGATTCAATATAATTTTTAAAAGGGAGCAGAAGAAGGGAATGTCCAATTTCAGCAAGGATAATAGTACTTTTAGACTTGGTTTCAAAGGGTTGTGATTTGGCCCTAATAGTTTTCCTCTTTATATAATTTAATACCAGAATTTTTTCTATAAACATTTGCAGAACTGAATCAACAGGAAGAATTTATAAAATACCCGTTTATGCTACCAGCACCATCTTGACACTCAAGGGTACAAAAAATGAATAACCAAGAGCTATTCCTCAATAGATAAGTAATCAAAAGACACAAACAGCTTTTGAAAGAATTGCAAATTATAAATCACACTAATTGACATTTGGAAACTTCCTCAAAATCAGTAAGAGAAATACAAATTAAAACAAACTCTGAGTTTTCATCTTTCACCCTAAAAATTGACCAAGAAAACAAAAAGGATAGTAAACATTGGAGGAGTTGTGAAAAGCAAAGAACATTCATACACTCTTGGTAGAGCTGCGATCCATCCAGATTGGTTATCTATCAATTATGCAAAAGTGTGACATCACTGTTCATATCTTTTGACCTAATAAATCCTTCTACTAGTATATACTTAAAGAAATCCCAAGATAAAAACAAATCACAGTGCTGTGGTAACCACAACCACAACAAAAAACTGGAAAAAATGGGTACTTGTTAGATGGAACAAAACTAAACTAGAATATAAATATAATAATTACTGCTACAATAGAAAAGAGAAAAAAATCACAAGATTTTTCAGCTATGAGTAACGGAAAAAGCAAAAAAAAAAAAGGTTCTACAGAAAAGTTCAGGGAACATATCTGTTTCCTTTGACAAAAATGAAGGGAAAAATTAAGGGGAAATATATACATTATCAGATAATAGTGACTATCAAATACTTTTGTTTAATTAGGTTTTTGGTTATAAAGAAGGATTAGATAGAGGACAATGCAGGACAGTGGTATAGACTAGAAAAATGTTATGTAAAAGCAAAAGGCATCAATAAAAATATTTTTAAAAGAAAAAATAAAAGAATACATGACTCCAGGGAGTGAATATAATACCAAATACAAAAGACATTGATATGAGACTCTCTCCACATTGGTAAAAGATAAAGCCCCAATAACTGAAGTTTCTTCACACAATTACCTGATTTCTAGCTTCAAAGGGAAAGGTAGAACATGCCAAACCCGCTTCAGATTGCTGAAGACAGAATGAAACTCTAGGAAGAAGCCAAAATGTTATATATTCTCCTATGTATACTTTCTGGTTTTTATTTTGCCATTCATTTGGATAAGGTGCTATTATTGTTGCCATTTTATTTAGACAAAGAAACTGAGGCACAAGATTTAAGAGACTTGTCCTGAGTCACATACCTAATAGTTGTCTGAGGCTATATTTGACTTAGGTCTGCCTGACTCTAAGTCCAACATTCTGTCTACTCAGCTGCCTAAATATGGCTTTTGCTTTAGCTTTCTTTCTAGTCTTTTAATATCAAATAATTTCAATATCTATGCTATTAACTCCCCATCCTATCATTTAAAATTCCAAGAAACATATTGTCCTAACCTAAGGAACATGGGCATTTTTCTAACACCTAGATTTATCTGAAAGTTCTTCTCTGTAAGGACTAAAATTTTATTTAATTTTAAACATGAAAATATTAAAGAGTAAGAGAGGGAGAAGTCAGGAAATAAATTCAGATTATGAACACATGACTAAAAATAAGCTAAATTAAAAAACAGATTTAAAATCAACTTTTAGAAATACTTCAATTCTGCCACAACATATAATCATTTTATCCATTTTTTATTTCCAAGATACATTTGCCCATCCAGCTCTTAATTTCATTAGAGCAGCTCATTAGCAGCAGAGCTTCAAGAGGGAATATCAGCTATGAAAAGCCAAAGTGTGCATTGTCAGCACACAAGCCAAGGTCCATCAGATGGTGACAGACTAAATCACCCTCAGCACCATAGAAAGGACATGATAAATTGAAAGGGGGCCTAGAATTAAACCAAAAAGGCTTCTGAAATTCTTTTTCAGTTGATGGATATATTAAGTTCCTAAGGGAAATATTTCTGATACATGTTGGAGTCTGACATCAAAACACCAGCTGGACATTTGACTGAGGATGGTAACATAACTGATAGTGATGCTGCTGAATTTGAGGTTAGATTCATATAAAGTCTTATTACTAACTGGATAATCTTGGGTAAGGAATTTCACCTTCATGAGCTTCCTCCCCACCCATTTATAAGATAAAGATTTTGGACTTGTTGACTGTTTTGGACTCTCCTGATTCCAAATCCAAACTCTTATGAAGCTAAACTTACCAATACTCTCCCAATCCACTATTCCAAAAATAAGACATTAAGTAGTTGAAGATTGTTTTGAAAAAAAAATTGGAAAGATAATGTCACTAAACTGGTCTCTGGATAAGCTGAGTAAGTATGCACATTCATGTTCCTTGGACTGAAAACTACATAATAAATCTTCAATGCAAAATATCCTGGTGCTTAGCACAAACAGACCATCTGTAAAAGCAAGGCTCACAAACTATCATCAGGGATATGATTGAAAGAAGTCCTGTCCAAAGACAGGTTAGATTAAATGGATTATGAGTGTTCTTCCAGTTGTGATACTCTGTGGTTTTGTGAAGATATGGTCTATAAGATAAAGGGAAGGAAGACAAGGTTTTAACACTCAGAGGTAAATTCAAACTCTCTATCCAAATGAGAATCATAACTCTGAGATATTGTGTCTGAAAACATGGAAGACTTTATTGCTACAAAGAAGTTAACTACACAGAACCTGGCACCTCTTCAGAGTGCTCCATTAGCATAAGAGTGAGAATCTAGCCACCAGAAGTGATAATCTGGCATTTTAAAAATATTCTTCAACTTAGACAATCTATCAGGACATTTTCATTTTGCTGTGTTGTAAAGTATATCTGTTAAAAAAAAAAGATACCTCTTCTTATCAATAAACTCTGTCTATAAGACTCTAGAGATTAAGTTCCTCTAAAGATACTTTCTCATCTTATCCCTAAAAGTATTCACTCATAGAACACACCCAGGCTGACTATCTATGCAATTCAATTCAAATGTTTCTGATATTATAAATCTTGAAAATAATGCCTGCCCGATTGGCTAAGATGACAGGAAAAGATAATGATGAATGTTGGAGGGGACATGGGAAAACTGGGATACTGATACATTGTTGGTGGAACTGTGAATGAATCCAACCATTCTGGAGAGCAGTCTGGAACTATGCTCAAAAAGTTATCAAACTGTGCATACCCTTTGACCCAGCAGTGTTTCTATTGGGCCTGTATCCCAAAGAGATCTTAAAGGAGGGAAAGGAACCCACATGTGCGAGAATGTTTATGGCAGCCCTTTTTGTAGTGACTAGAAACTGGAAACTGAATGGGTGCCCATTAATTGGAGAATGGCTGGATAAATTATGGTATGTGAATGTTATAGAATATTATTGTTCTGTAAAAAACAACCAACAAGATAATTTCAGAGAGGCCTGGAGAGACTTACATGAACTGATGCTAAGTGAAATGAGCAGAAGCAAGAGATCATTATACACAGCAACAAGACTATACAATGATCAATTCTGATGAACATGGTTCTCTTCAACAATGAGGTGATTCAAACCAGTTCCTATTGTTCAGCGATGAAGATAGTCATATACGTCCAGAGAGAGGCCTGTGGGAACTGAGTGTGGACCACAACAGAGCATTTTAACACTTTTTGTGAATATTTGCTTGCATTTTGTTTTCCTTCTTAGATTGTTTTTTTTTCTCTTTCTAGATCTGATTTTTCTTGTGCAGTAAGATAACTGTATGTATATGTATAGATATGTTGGATTTGTCATATAATTTAACATATTTAACATTTATTAGACTGCCTGTCATCTAGGAGTAGGAGTGAGGGGAAAGAGGGAAAAAATTTGGAAAAGAAAAATATGTTGCAAAGGTTAATGTAGAAAAATCATTCATGTTCTGTAAATAAAAAGCTTTAATTACTTTTAAAAAGAAAAAGAAAAGAATGCCTGCCCAATAAGATTTTCCTTTCTTTCTAGAGATGGGTTACCCAACACTGTGTAGCTTGGACAAGAAAGGTGTGTTAGTGAGGAAATGCTACTTAACAAGAGCTAAATAATCTACAACCTGTTTAAACCTGCTTGATTTGACAGAAGAAAAGAACAGAAAAAAATACAAAAAGAGACTAATTTCCTTCTTTTAAGCCCCCAATATCATAAAACATAGAACCAGAATGGACTTGAGCATTTCTCTGCTTCTTCTACCCCTATTTTATGCACCAGGAATTGAAGAAACTGTGCAAAGGCTTCCTTATTTGAAAAGAACTGCTGGGAAAATGGGAAAATAGTTCAAAAGAAATTAGGTTTAGACAACATATTAAAACATATAACAAAGTAAATTTCAAATGAAGAAGCAAATGTAACAAAAATGTCATTTTATTAAAAACAACATCAATACAAAAGACAGATAAATCCAGAAGAGATTAGGATATAGGTCTGTAATTTGACTAAATATTATAACCAAAAAAGGGATGGAGGCAATCCAAAAGACATCCTAGATTATTTTCCCTACATAAAATCTAAAGAACTTTTGCACAAAGAAAACAAAGATAATTAAAATTACAAGAAGAAATTGTCATTTAATAAAGTAATTCTATCTGAAATGTATCTAAATGAATCATGCTTGGTTTTTATGCTGAACTGGTAAGAAGACAGGTAGTACAGTAATGTTACCAACCATTTGTGAGCCTGACTACTTCTCCCCTGGTTTGTGGATTTCTACCTAGTCATTTCCTTGCCACCCACCTATCCTTTATTATGGTGGCCTTCCTCAAATCAGTCCATGAAAATGTGAGGGAAATGTCAAAAGTTCTATCTGAATGCCAGTCCTCCAGTTGGTATCTCAATCAATGTTGATCACTGCCTAATGAATGAATGAATGATTCAATTAGTTCATTCATTAAAAAGTATTGCTCAATTGTCTACTACATGCTACTCATTATGCTAAATTCTGGGATTCAAATTTTAAAAATATAGTTTTTTTCTTTCAAGTAAATTAGCTTCTTTCTTGGGGTCATATCACACATAGTGGGATTATGTACAGAACAGAAAGAAATGCCAGGAGGTCCTAAGGATGTATCAGCAGGGCAAATGGCAAGATCCTGAGTCCTTAAGGGGAAAATTATACTGTCTATCCTTTAAGAAAGAAAGCCTAGAGGGTATCAGCCTATTACCATTGGGAAAGAGAAAGAAAGACAAGAAGTCACAGTGAAGTGAGAATTTGAGGTTTGTTCCCACTAGGGATAGAGATTCATTCTCAGTATCTAGTCAGAATGGGAAAAGAAAGGAACATAGACACCAAAGTTAGGAGAGAAATTTCCCCTACCAGATGATATCTTGGCTAACAAATTGATCATGAGGAGATTGGGATTAGGGTAATTGACAGAGAAGGTAGCATTACTTTGGATCAGTTTAGAATATGCCCTCCAGGATTTTGATGCATTGAGATAGTCCAAGGCACAAAAAGGAAGGTAATTTTGCTTGGCACCAGTTCCCGTTAGCATCCTGTAGATATACCCAGAATCTAGTATAACTATGTTCTCTGTCCTGTGAAATTGGATAATGAATCAATAGCTGTCTTCTGTATTTCTGAGTCCCTTTCTAAATTCTGAACTCTGCCTAAATACTCCAGGACTGAACTCTCTCATATTTGCAGAGTTAATTACTCTCCATTTAGCACTCTTGCTACATTCTAGCAATAATAATAAAAACAAAAATCAGCAATGTCAACAGGTAATACATTTTTATCACAAAAGAAAATGTTTAAACACAAAAAGGTAAACAAATATTTAAGTAACATAAGAATCCCATTCTAGAAGAGGGCATGGGATTCTAAAAGGCAGGCTCAACTTACTGGAAGAACAAGAAAAAGGAGAAGAGAGAAAAAAAAAAACACTTACCAGCTCCAATAGACATAATCTATTTTAGGAATAATTCAAGATAAGAGGGACTTTCTTATATGTCAAAATCAAGTACTACCAGTTTCAAGATCGGAGAAAAAATCTCCAGGGAATTATCAAAAGACAACTTTGGGATACATTTACTCAAAACCATCAAGTATTTATATCCAGTATTTTATTAAATGTGATGGGTTGGAAAGTGATATATAAACTAAAGAGAAATTTCAAAAGATAAGAAATTAAAGAATACCATCTGTTTTCAGGAGAAAGAATACAAATGACTTAAAATCTTATAAAAAGTGCCTAAATCATGAATAAAATGGAAAACTCAAATTACAATAACTGATATTTTAGTTCATGCTAAGATTAGTAATGATGAAAATAAGTAAATATTACATGTTTCAAAAACAGAGGTTACAGGCACATTAATATACAGCTTATGAAAAGATGATATAATAGAGTATTACTGTATTAGATTATGAAAATGACAGATATGAAGAATTCAGATAAACTTTGGGAAGACTTATAGGAACTGAGCAATGACCACAGTAATGTAAAGAAAACAAAACTTGAGACATAAGAACTCAAATCAATTCACGGACCAGTCTTGACTCTAAAGGACTGATGATCAAATATATTTCATTTTCAGGAGAGAGATGAAGGATAATACTTTCTAAATGAAGCATACACTGTCAGACAAGTTGTATTCACATGCGTTTTCTCTTTTTCGGCCCTAGTTGGCTGCAGAGTGCACAAAAACAGCTAAAAAATACTTTATCAAGAATTAGCTTTGATGAAATAAACTGATATTTTCCAAACTAATCCATGAAACTTCAAAAGAGATTCTAACCTTCCTAAATTATTTTGATCTTTACTCAAATATCATAATTTCTACTCTACACCCCTCCATCTTGTTCATCAATGTAATTATTCACATAAATATTTCCAATATCCAAGATTTAAAGACCTACTAAATTCCCATGATGTCCACTTTCACACAACTTCAGAGATCCTCTATTATGATTATCACTTAGAAAAATTCTATCCCTAAAATTTACAACTTTGAAATTCCTTCTCTCACTCCAATCTCCTCCATTCCCTACATTTATACAAGTATATCTTAATTACTGAACAAATTCTTCACTTTAATCTATCTTTTCTTAATTCTCCTTATTCTGGAATGTTCTTACATATTTAGCAACCTAAATCTCTCCAATCTTCCAAGACTCAATTCTAATGCCACCTTCTCCATGAACCTAGCAGATAGAATAGATTCCTTCATTATGTGAATTTTTGCAGCATTTTCACAGAACCATTTATGCAATTCAATATTCTAGATTGTATTGGGCTTATATCCCAAAGATATCTTAAAGGAAGGAAAGGGACCCACATGTGCAAGAATGTTTGTGGCAGCCCTTTTTGTAGTGGCTAGAAATTGGAAGCTGAATGGATTCCCATCAATTGGAGAATGGCTGAATAAATTATGGTATATGAATGTTATGGAATATTATTGTTCTATAAGAAACGACCAGCAGGATGATTTCAGAGAGGCCTGGAGAGACTTGCATGAACTAATGCTGAGTGAAAGGAGCAGAACCAGGAGATCATTACACATGGCAACAACAAGACTATATGATGATCAATTCTGATGGACATGGCTCTCTTCAACAATTTCAAACCAGTTCAAATTATTCAGTGAAGAAAGCCATATACACCCAGAGAAAGGGATATGAAATGTGGACCACAGCATAACATTTTCATGCCCTCCATGGATGTTTGCTTGCATTGAGTTTCCTTTCTCAGATTTTTTTCTTGTAGACACGATTTTTCTTGCACAGCAAGATAAGCATGGAAATATGCATATATATATTCAATTTGTCATTAACATAATTAACATGTAGTGGACTTCCTGCCATCTAGGGGATGGGTGAGGATTAGGGGGGAAAATTTGTAACAGAAAGCTTTGTAAGGGTCATTGTTGAAGAATTACCCATACCTATGTTTTGCAATTAAAAAGCTTCAATAAAATGCATTAAAAAAACAATATTCTAGATTGTTTTAATTTGTGAGCATATTACCCTTATTAGACTATGAGCTCCTTGAAGTCAGGGACTGTGTTTTATTTATCTCACCTCACCTCATTCCCTCAGTACTTAGTACAGTGATTTGCACAAAGTAGTTGTTCAATGGATGTATGTTGAATTTAATTGAATTATTTTAAGTGACCAATTTTAAAGAACACATAACAATTTTCACATTTTTTGATTTTACAATTTTCCCAGTGATCATTTTACTTTTTTTACTAGATGCAATTTTCAACTAGACACAAACACAAAAATCAGTCTCATATTTTAAGGGCTATGATAGAACTTGACACAGCATGGACTATTATAGAAAAACAACTCATCAATGCTCTTAGCTCTTTTCAGCTTCTAAATTCTTCTTTAAGAAGTACTAATTACTTAGTGAGCCAAAATGGGAAATAAAATTAAATGTAAAGAAGGAAAAGTGAATTAAATAACATGTAGACTGAGAAAAATCAAACAGCTGCTTTTTTGCAGGTCAATGGTTAAAGAGATGAAAAGCCTCTTCTTCCAAAGGGTTTTCTACAAAGATATTGTGGTTAAATACAAAATACCACAGCATATACCCTGAAGCTTTAACTATCTTTTATATGTACAGAAAGGCAATTGATCTCAAGGACCTTCTCATTATGTACCAACCAGAGAAACATCAACTAAATGCTACATTACACCATTGGGAACAGTACAGTAAATTAACCAGCACTGAATAAAAGGCTGCTAAATCTAAAATCTGTTTCTTCCTAGATTTCCTTGGAGTCATCTTCACTATCTTGAAAAGCTCCTATATTAAAAGCTATTTCCTATCTTCCTAGGGTTTATTTTTCAGGTCAACTATAGAACAAGTGAGAACTAGAGAGAGTTCATGGCCCAATTCAAGTAAAATGAATTAAATATAAATGCATAGTATCTTCTTCATTAGAGTTGCATAAACTTCTAAACATTTCCTTAAAACTGAATTGAACAATAAAATACAACCAAGGTAGATCTTACTATCATTTTCTAAGGGACATTTATTCTAAAGCAACTCAAACATATATATATACTCAAATAGATAAATTCGCTAATTCCATTGTTGCCTACTTTGAGACTAATCTCTACATAGCTATGAGTAAAGGAGAAGTGGAAATTCATTGCCTGCATTCATAAGGTGCTATTTATAAACTTGACAGTTATAATTACTGGATTTTTTATCAATGATTAATTTCAGTGTATTCTTATAAGTGGCTTGTGACACAAACCCTAAGTATGTTCTTAACCTCTCTGATCTCACCTAGTACTTTGCTTAAACGTCTTTATATGTTTAGTGTTCAGTGATTTGTACTAGCTATTAGCTTTTATATAATAAAATGTTGCTACTAAACTGGGAGAGCAGAAATAGAAACTAAAATAACAATCACAACAATATCCCCATATCAAATACTCATAATTTCCAATCTATAAGAAATGAAAAACTTTAAAAATATAAAAAAAAACTAGTAGAAAGAAAAAAAATTTATGTGGGAAAATGGAACAAGACTATAATATTCCTGTAGTCCTGTCTGCTACTAAATCTATTCCAAAAATGCTTTGAGTAAGCCTAGAGAATATGAACTTGTATTCTAATAGTTATATTTAATTATATAGTCATTTTATCCACATGTGAAATGGTTTACAAAATATTAAATGCCAAAGAATAAATAAGAAAGTGAATTGTCTCTGAAATATTTTATTTGAATCATATTGAAAAAGATGAAAAGGAGATGATAATCATAAGAATGAAATTATAATAGCATGTAATGTGGATGCAACTTAGAGATTTATAAAGCACTTTGCACACATTTTCTCATTTAATTCTCATAATAATCCACTGAAGTAAATGCTAATATACCTATTTTATAGCTAAACAAACTGAGGCTAAGAGATTAAATTACCTACCTACAGTTTTACAGCTAATAACTATCTGTGACAGAATCTGAATTCAAGCTTTCCTTACTCCAAGTGTAGTACTTCAAAGTGTTGTGAATAAAAAATATTTTGTATGCAGCCTGGAACCTTTTACTCTTTCCTTTGACTTATTGAAAACCATTTTGGGTTCCAACTAGAGCTGTTGTTTGTCCTTTATTCGTGAAGAGGACCATGGCATGAGAAAGGTGATGCCATGACTTGCAAGTGATTAGATTTAAATAAGGAAAGGTTGTGCAAAGTCATCAATCTCACTTTCTCCCAGTGACCCAGATGGGTCCAGGGACAAGATATAGATGAATATGGTTTTTTCCTTAAGGTACAGCAGTAAAGTAGATGACAATGCATCATCTTTATCATCATTCCCATTGATAAAACTGTTATCTAAAATGGACATTGAACCATTTGAAAGTGTCATGGGCTGTAGCAAAAAGTGTTTTATTTTCTGAGTCTTCAGTTGCTATGACTACTGTTTTTCTTAATAATAGTTTTGTTTTTGTCTTTGTTTTACTTTTCAAAATACATGCAAAGATAGCTTTCAACACCCACCCCTGAAAAACTCTGTGTTCCAAATCTTACTTTCTCTCTTCCCTCCCCTAGATAGCCAGCAATCCAGTATAGATTGTTGCACATGCACAATTCCTCCAAACACATTTCCACATATATTATGCTGCCAAAGAAAAATCAAATCAAAGGGGGAAAAATGAGAAAGGAAAAAAAAAATCAAACAGCAACTGCATCAAAGGAGAAAATACTATGTTGTGATCCACATTCAGTCTCTATAGTCTTCTCTCTGGATGCAGATGACTCTTCATCACAGTCCATTGAAATCGCTTTGAATCACCTTATTGTTGAAAAGACTGCTGCAACTACTATGATGAGTTTTCTACTTCATTAATTACCATTGGTGGACAACCCAGAGCCTAACATGATAGTTTCACTTTAACTATCTCCTTTAACATCTTGAAAGCCATCTTTGGTCATAACCAGAGCAAGGGGCCTCTGGAATATTTCAGCTATTACTGAATGATGCTTTCATAAATACGGCTATTATTCTATGAGCCACTTTTGATTTCTTGGACTCTTATTATTCTAATTGCCCTTTTGGGGGAGCCTTCCTGACTATGTACTCAACAATTACTCAAAGTAAAGAACAACGCTATCTTGAGGAGACAAGAAAGAGCATTGAATTCTGAGTCAGAGAGCCTGGGTCCAAATGCTAGTTCCAGCAGTGACATTAAATGTTAGGTAACTTAACTAAACCCTCAATTTCTTTTTCTATAAACTAAGGAACTACACTAGATAATCTTTGAAATCCCTTCCAGCATTAAATCTACATAAAAATCATTCTTTTAAATGAAATTATTTCTCACCTCACAAATGCAAAACTTGGTGTTGATAAAAAGAGAGGTAGAGGAAATAATTTATTGAATGTCTACTCTTGGCAAAGAGAGGGCCCAAACTGACATTCTCGCAGTTATTGCTCAAAAACAGATTTTTCTCTTCAATTTGAAATGTGCTGACCACACAGTGTTCCTCTGAAACTTTCAATTTCATCATTCTTTTCAGATCTTGAGATTTTATTTTTAACCTTGTTCCTCAGTTTCAAAATAAGTATTTGCTTCACTCAGCAATGCTGTTGTGTTGATTTCAGAACAGTGAATAAATAGAAACTTAAGACTTCCATTTCCCCAAATATCTGTTATTCTGGCTATACCTGAAAAATTACACTTCCTTCTGTTCTATACATCTCAATTATAAGCATAGAATCTAAAATTCTGGAGCTTGAAGTGCATTTTAATATATCATTTTACCTCATCTCATTCCCTTTAAGCAAAGAAATATCTAAATCCAACAAAAAATGTAGGTGTTTACTGCCATCTTGAAATTTTCTAGAATAGTATATTTCCTTAATTTTAATTAATAGCCTATTCCAGTGTTCCTTCAGTCATCCTTAGTCTTACTTTATTATTTCTTTCACTAGATTTGGTTATTATATTCTCTAGTTTGGGATATTATTTTAATGTGGTAAGTTAAAAAAATCAAATTAAAAAATTTGATGTTTAGAAAAAGAGAATCTCCAAAGAGAATGACTAAAGAATAGCTGTAAGGCAAACATAGAAATGAAGAAAGGAGAAATTTATTTGCACTTATTTTCTCTTCTTCAAAATCCAGTTCCTATGCTGGACACAATAGGCTACCCAGGAATATAAAGCTAGGAGCTACTTTCTAATGACTGCAAAGTCAAGTTTAAGGTCATTTATATAATTCTATTTCAGAACCATAGAATGTCTGATTTTCTCCAAGATGTTGTCAAGAAGAAAATAAGACTTGAAATCTGGTGATTCTCATAATGGAATGTGGACAGAGGAGGAAAAATAAGCATGAATCTTATCATAAGTTCATAATAATGAAACTGTAATTGAATTTTAAATGTTGAGAACAAAATTTTGAATGTTGAGAAATCAAAAGCTAAAATGGAGAAAACCAGTATAAACATATGTATATGCTTCAGACTTACTCTGAAGCATCACTAAAAAAAATGTGTTGGTGATGCTTTAAAAGTGTGACCTAATTCAATATAAATTATATATTAAAATTTGCTATCTCTGTTCACTTCACTTCTAATGATACATTGGGAAGTTACAACCCAATAATAACTACAATATATCTAAATAATTATAATTATCTAAGCAATTATCTATTTTCATTCATAGCATAAATGAATGAAACTATGAAACATTAAATTGAGATACAGTTTTAGTCAAGTAAGACTGTATATTTTTATAATAGATAAAATATTTCTAATTTGCAGTTGACCCTTTAAAAAGAGTTATTAAAGCATATGTAAACTCTTTCCTTTCTATCTGCTAAAAGCACAATAATTTCACATTTCTAACAACTGTTCTCATACTAGTGTATGTGTATATGTACATATATATATATGTAATTTTGTATAAGCTATTGTATTTGTTATTATTAACCTCATTTACCAAGAGTGAAGTTAAATGACCCATCTAGGGTCATGCAGCTACTAATTGTCTGAGTCAAGGTATCCATTAAACCACTTAGCAGCCTGGTTCTGTAACTACCTCTGTACATTTATATAATTCCATTTTTTGGATAAAAACATTTTGATATATTTCCTTTGACCTTCACAATAGCACTATGATGTAGCTGTTTATGGATGAGGAAATAGTATGAAAGATTTTATGTGATTTACCTTAGAATATAAACAAATCATATTAAAAAACAATTTTGTCTCACTCGAGTATAGAATTAAGAATAAAGTGTGAAAGTTAGCAAGATATAGATTTCAGTTTGATACAAAAGAAAAAAAAAACAGCTTTCTAATCATAAAATCTATCCAAAAAAGGAACAGGATGTAATGGATTCCCCAAGTCTTCCAGCAGAGATTAAATAACCATTTTAGGAAGGGAAGGGTATGGAAGGGAGAAAACATTTATTAAGTGCCTAATATATATAAATACATATAAACATTTATATGTATGTGTATATATACACTATGTGCCAAGTCCTGCATTAAGCATTTTATAAATATTATCTTATTTGATTCTCATAACAATCCTGAAAAGTAGATGCTATTATTCCAAGTTTACAGATAAGGAAATTGAGGTAGATGAAGTTTAAATGACTTGCCCAATATTGCTAGATGTAAGTATCAGCAGTCAATAGTTGACATCAGGCCTTTTTGACTCTAATTCTAGCACTGGGACAACTAACATCCTGGTCAAAACCATTTTACATCAGATTCCTGCTTTAATACACATTGGGGTAGAGGTGTCCTTCAATTCTGATATTCTGGATCTCTGGGCAATTCCAAGTTATAAAACCAATTTTTACATCCAGATTTTTAACTCATCGCCAATTTTATTTCTATTTCACCATCTTGTATTTCTACTAAATATCTTTGCATTGTTTTGATTTTGGAAATCCTTTTGCATTGAATTGTTAATAATGGTCATGTTGAAACAACCTACATTTTCAGGCAGCAGAAAAGTAATTTAAAATGTTTATGTGGAAATAAAAAGATAAACCACTACAAAAGGTTTTATTCATAGAATGAAGTTTTAGTGTATTCACTCCAAATAGTTAAGCCATTTAAAGTCATTTAGATTTAAGATCTTGTGGCCAAGTAGTTCAAGTTTGTGGCCAGTAGTAGGATTCCACTCAGACTCCTCCTTCTTATACAATGCCATTATATCTACATACATGCTACTGAATGAAGATGGAGAAAATCATAAAACTGTACTGATTGCTTACAGTACCAATTTCCATTACACAATCTCAATTGGTCCCTCACTCTGGCAAGGCATTATTTTATGCCTCCCTAATTGATTCACTACTCCTCTCTGTGATTTTTACAATTTTTTTTCAACCTTCTTCAAACTTTCCATGGCTCTTTCTCCCCTCATGCTCTTTGCTAAGTACTTTACCCTAAGAGATGGCCCTTCTGAAACCTACCAAACTCCTTTTATGACAAAGATATGGTGCTGATAGCTAAACCAGGTACGGTGAAAAAAATAGAAAGAAAATTATAGACCAATTTCCCTAATGAATATTGATGCAAAAATCTTAAATAAAATATTAGTAATGTGATTGCAGAAAGTCATCCCTAGGATAATACACTATGACTAAGTAGGATTTGTACCAGGAATGAAGGGCTGGTTCAAAATTAGGAAAACTATTAGCATAATTAACAATGTCAATAACCAAATTAACATAAATCATATGATTATCTCAATAGATTCAGAAAAAGTATTTTATAAAAGCCCAGTACCCATTCTTTTTTTTTTTTTTTTTTGCTTTTTGCTGAGGCAATTGGGGTTAAGTGACTTGTCTAGGGTCACACAGCTAGGGAATGTTAAGTGTCTGAGATCAGATTTGAACTCAAGTTCTCCTGACTTCAGGGCTGGTGCTCTATCCACTGCACCACTTAGCTGCCCCTACCCATTCTTATTAAAAACACTAGAGAGTATAGGAATAAATTGACTTTTCCTTAAAATGCTCAGTAGCATCTATTTAAAACTATCAGCAAGAATCATAAGTAATGAGGACAAACTAGAACCATTCCCAATAAGATCAGAAGTGAAACACACTTGCCCATTATCACCATTACTATTCAATATTGTGTTAGAAATGTTAGCTTTGGCAATAAGAGAAAAAAAGAGATTAATGGAATTAGAGTAGGTAATGAGGAAACTGAATAATCACTTTTTTGCTGATGATATGATGGTATATTTAGAGAACCCTAGAGAATCAACTAAAAAAAACTACTAAAAAAAACAACTCATAATTTTAGCAAAGTCACAGTATACAAAACATCCACATAAATCATCAGCATTTTTACATATTGCCAAAAAAGTTCAAAAGCAAGAGAAACAAAGAAATTCCATTCAATATAACTGTCGATAGTATAAAATATTTGGGAATCTACCTGCCAAGGGAAAGTCAGGAACTATATGAACACAACTACAAAACACTTTCCACACAAATAAAGTTATATTTAATCAACTGGAAAAATATCAAGTGCTTATGCATAGGCTGAGCAAATATAATAAAAATAACAATACTATCTAAGTTAATCTACTTATTTAGTATCATATCAATCAGACTCCCAAGAAATTATTTTACAGACCTAGAAAAAATAATAACAAAGTTAATCTGGAAGAACAAAAGGTCAAGAATTTCAAGGGAATTAATGAAAAAAATGCAAATTGAAAGTGGCCCAGCTGTGCCAGACCTAAAAATATATTATAAAGCACAGTCATCAAAACTATTTGCTACTGACTAAGAAATAAAGTAGTCGATCAGTGGAATTAGTTTAGGATCATAGGACAAAATAATCAATAATTATAGCAATCTAGAGTTTGACAAACCTAAAGACCCCAGCTTTTGGGATAAGAACTCACTATTTAACAAAAACTGTTGGGAAAATTGGAAACTAGTATGGACCAAAGCTAACACCACATACCAAATAAGGTCAAAATCGGTTCATGATTTAGACATAAAGAGTGATATTATAAGCAAATTAGAATAACATAAGATATTTTACCTCTCAGATCTGTGGAGAAGGAAGGGATTTGTGTCCAAAGAAGAACTGGAACTAAAAATTAAATACCAAATACACAATTTTTATTATATTAAGTTAAAAAACAAACAAAACTAATGTAGACAATATTAGAAGGGAAGCAATAAATTGGGAAAATATTTTTACATTTAAGAGTCCTGATAAAGACCTCATTTCTAAAATATATAGAGAATTGACTCAAATTTATAAAAATTCAAGCCATTCTCCAATTGATAAATGGTCAAATAACAGTTGCTGAAATTAACTTTGCACACTATATTAGTTGTCTTGCAACCAATTCAATGATATGGTTTATACAATTATTTACTATTATTATTTTTCCCTTTTCACAGCTAAGAAAATGAGACAGAGATTAAGTGACATGTTTTAGCACAGTGCCTGGCAAATAGCAGGCACTTAATAAATGTTTATTTACTGACTGACCTGTCCATGATCATCCAGCTAGATGACTTTGAAGTTGGTATTTGAATAAGACCTTCTTGATTCCATGTTGAGAACTCCATCCACAATGCTCTACTACTCCTAAGAAATAAGAAATACATTAAGAAATCCTAAAAAAAGAAGTCCTTGGTCTCTGTCAAAGCCTTGTTGAATAGAATTCTATTAAGGATGGGTCATTTTTATTCCCAGCCAGTAGTTATTCAAATACTTAAACAAAAAGAAAACTCATTGAAAGACAGTACAACATATTAGTTTCCTGATAAAAACCTTGTAACCATGTCATGTAGTTAATGTTCAAATTGGAGGCAAGGTTAAAGAAAGAAAAAAAGAACTCTCTGAACTTTGTAAATCAAACCCAAATCTATATCAGAGGAGAGAATGGTCATAGCTTTATATAAACTTCAAGTTCTCTCTAAATTGTTTTAGTTAGCCATTTATAGAATCTTAGGATCATAGTTTCTGAGATGAAAAGGACATCAGAAGTCATTAAGACCTTCTGCCCCTTGTTTTATAGATGAGGCAAGCATACCTAAAGAAGTAAATAAGTTACCCAAGATTACATATGCCAAGAATGAAAGAATCAAGATTTGAACCCAGTTCCTTTGACTTCAAATCTTGAGTCCTTTCCACTATACATCACCTCCTCTCCTATCTACCCATATCTACATATTTATGTTAGTTCATCCCTTGACATTAGTCACTTACCTATCAGAGAATATTATGAATAGTCCATGAGTGAACTAGAAATTGTCTTAGAATCAAATTCATATCACCATATTTTATTTGATGGCAAATTGAACAATAGTTCATCTGCCCAGATTTGGGGTCATTTTATCTGCTCTGACTTTAGGTACCTTTCCCACCTTTATCTGCCTTGATCCTCACCTCTGATAATAGTGTATTTCACACTACTGTTTGATTCCTCTGATCCCGACATCTCCTTGTCAGCTTCTGTTCTACTACCACTGACAGTCCTAGCATGACAAACCTGCCCTATAGAAATAAGTGCCAGGGAAACTGTATCCCAAAAGAAGGAAGATAAAAGTTATCTCTGTCTGTTTCATGGGAGTGAGAACAGGTCATCTTAAAATGATCATATTGCCTAATATTGCCTTTCTTGATTTGGGTCTCTCTGAATCTGCAGTCACACAAGCAGATCAACCTATGCTGAGTAGGAAACACCAAACACCCTCTAGTTGCTTAGCAACAGAGCAGGTCCATGATTGTTAGGTTCACACTAAAAGTGATAGGTAAGGCCAAAGAGAAATTCATAATCCTGAAAGTAGATAGCGAATAAGGAAAATGAAGTATAACAAGTTGTCAAATTCCCTTAGGAAGTAGATAAATGTTAAAACTATAGTTAAACAAAGAGACACAGAGACAAAAGGAAAGCTATTCCAAGAAGGAGCAAAATATATTGGCAGGGCATTATAGCAGGGGCTATACAAGTTTTAGGAAGATCAGGAAGACAACTATTATAATATGTTGACTAAAATACTGCCTAAGTACTGTGTTAGGCTGCCTAATAATATACCTAAAATAACTGCATAATCCCCATAAATAAAAGAAGCCACTAAGAACAGATATGTTTTTATTTTGTTTTCATATTGTCTGTTCTGAACTTAATAAACACCAACTAAATGAGTACTTTTACATACAATGTAGAAAAGGGTTAGGGTTAGGGTTAGGGTTAGGGTTATTTAGGGTTAGGGTTAGGGTTAGGGTTAGGGTTAGGGTTAGGGTTAGGGTTAGGGTT
>JAJPUD010002217.1:205343-219069 GCA_023553655.1 Myrmecobius fasciatus | reverse complement strand
TGATTCATTTTAGTCTTCTCTTCAGTACTTAAAAAATATTTTGGTGTACTTCTTTCTTTATTTTCTGACACACTGATATCTTCTCAGTGTCAAGACTGTCCTATAGGAGGAGACTAAAAATCATGATACTTTCTAGGATTTTTATACTCTAGTCTTTTCAATCCTTATAATCTTTGTAATAATAGATGTTTGGATACTTTTTTCTAATTATTCTTACCATCACTCTTTACATACGGTAGAGAGAGGTTTACTGTCTCATTCAGAGAGGAAATCACAGCCCAGAAAAGGTTAATAACTTGTCCAAAGTCAAATAGTTTGTAAGGAGAGAAAGGGAAACTGGAATCCAGATCTATTGACCTTTATTCTAAGCCTCTGCTAGGTGATACTTCCCATTATCATCTTCCTCACTCAATTTCTCTGTTTAGCCTTAAGGAACTGATCTTATAAATTGAATGTAAATCTAATAATGGAACTGAAAATTCCATGGATGAAAATCACAGACTAAGCACTTTGTTCTATTCATCTTGGGATTAATTCTCTTAGCTTCTTGGATATTGAGTTCTATAAGCATTTAGAATTTTCAAAGCAAAATTAATTTTCTATTGGTACAATAAGAGGCATCTAGATAGATCAGTGCATACACCTGAGTTTAGAGTCAAAATGTCTTGAGTTTGGGCAGCTAGGTGGCGCAGTGGATAGAGCACCAGCCCTGAAGTCAGGAGGACCTGAGTTCAAATGTGATCTCAGACACTTAACATTCCCTAGCTGTGTGACCCTGGGCAAGTCACTTAACCCCAATTGCCTCAGCAAAAAGCAAAAAAAAAATATCTTGAGTTCAAATCCTGTTTCAGATACTCAGCTGTATGACTCTAGGCAAATATCTCCACTCCTCGATACCTCAATTTCATAATTTGTAAAATGAAGAAAGTTGGCCTCAATAGCCTCTAAAAGTCTAGATCTATGATTCTATATAATGTGGTATATTAGAAAGAGCAGAAAACCTGAATTTAAATCCCTCCTTTACCACATGTGACTCATCACTTTGAATAAGCCAATTAATCTTGTTACTGTCTCTTCTGTAAAATAATAGTTTTGGTGTAAGGTTGTTTCTAGATCTGAATCCTGTGAATCTCTAAAATGTAGATCCCCCCCCCCTTTTTCCCTAAGACATACTAGTTCTAAAATTATTTTCTTGAAGAAGGCACCTTGCATCTCTAAAGTTTCCAATTCACCTCTCAGTTGAAATTCTTCATTGTGACACTTAGCAAGTTCTATATTTGATAATTTCCAATGTCTGCAGTCCTTCCTGGCTAAAATCCCTGCCTCCAAGGACTGAGAAGAGAAAACAACTTATTTCTTAATTTTCTTCTAGAGCATGACATTGGTAAGTGATTAATAAAGTGACTCTGGAACCCATAATCACTTGACCTCATTGACTCAACAAAATATTTCAGAGACTCTGGGGTGGAACAAAGAAGAAGAGTAAATGACTTTCTGTTTTGTCTTCTCATGGTTTCTTAAGAGGAAAAGACTTACATTCCTTCTCCTACTTCATAAACAAAACCATTGCTGCTATAATACCCAATATTAAAAATAAATATCAGTAAATAAATATCAGCAAATAAAACACCTTTGTCTTAAAAATTTTGAACAATATTTCTTTCCCACCATAAAATTAGTCTGTGACTTGCATAGCTAGCAATACAAAAATCATGTTGTATTAGTCAAGTGAGATCATATATATATATATATATATACACATATATATATATGTATATATATATATATGTAAAATCTTTGAAAACCATAAAGTAACATATAAATATTTGCCATTATTTCTTTTTATTTTGTATCTCTAGTGGAAAAGTTAGAGCAAGCCAACCAATCTTTGTCCTGTAAAGAAAAGAAAAAATCTAGTCTCCTAGAAAATAAAAAAGTCCAGTAATTAGAAAAACTTACTATTAACATTTATTTTGTACTTTAATTTTTTTCAGTTAAGGAGGGGAATCAGATCTATGATTTTCTTGATGCATGGAACTCCTCTATGAATGCAGGTTAGCATGTCCTCTGCAACTTATAGTATTAGAGCTCTTAAATTGTAGTTCATGAGCCTATATGGAATCTTTTAATTGAATGAGGATTCATGGAATTATGATTTACTGTCAGTAAATGTTTGATTTGTATATCTATTTTATATACCTATATACCTGAAATCACATAAAATTTGTGAGGTGAAAAGGTCTTGTAGCTGAAAAAAGTTTATAAAGCCTTGGTCTAGAACACTGAGAGGTTAAATAAATTGTCCAAAGTCATATAGCCTGTGTGTGTCAGAGCCACAAGTGGGATTTAATGAAGTCTTCCTAGTTCTCTGACTGATTCTCTAAGACTTCCAAAATAAATATGTAAGACATACTACCTGGGGGCAGCTAGGTGGCACAGTGGATAGAGCACCAGCCCTGAAGTCAGGAGGACCTGACTTCAAATTTGGTCTCATACACTTAACATTCCCTAGATGTGTGATCCTGGGAAAGTCACTTAATCTCAATTGCCTCAGCCAAAAGCAAAAAATTAAAAAATTTTTAAAAATTTAAAAAGACATACTACCTCCTCATTTGACCCTTGTTGTTCTGTTGACTAGAGGTATTATTATCATTATTGTTGTTGTTGCTGTTTTTCAGATGCTTCACCATGATAATTAACTAGTGATAACTATCAGGATTAGACCAATTTTCTTCATAATGTCAACTTCTCTTTACTTATTTTGATCTTGAACAAAATCATTAGCTTGATGAGCTCTGATTAAAATTCTCATCTAAAATGTTTTGAATTAATAATACTTTATAGAGTGGCATGAAAGCTTTTATGTTTAACATAATTTTTTGTTACTCCTTTTGGGTAAATCATCGATCTGTTTTCTATGTATAACAATTTTAAGAGGAAGTTTCCAAATAAGAATGACCCAACTCTATAGAAATTAGTCCATGATAAATTCACTTTATATGCATTTGTGATGTTGGATTCAAGAGTAGTTAGTAAATTTTTTAATATTTTTATATTTTTGATAATCAGCTCTCCTGGAGGGGGAAAGGAATGTATCTATGACACTTTTTTAATTTAATCTTCATTATTAATATATTATCATAAATTTCTTAAGTATAAACAATCAATAAACCATCAAATCAATCCTTGATTTTTGACTTCTGATTCCCAAGGTACAAATACTCACACTGGAAATTTTAGCAACTGTCTCTGGAGAGCTGGACTTCTGGTTCCCCTAAAATTCACATCACCTACAAATATTCTTCTTATAGGAAGAAATTAAAAGATGAAATTTGGAATTAGCCCAAACTATTAATAAAATTAACAATAATTCTTTCTACAACCCAGAATTTCAGGGTATCTTTGATGAGAATTTTCCAAAACAATCTCATTAAAGAAAGTCATTTTGCCACTAGACTTGAAAATTTATTAAATTTTATATAATGTAATTAACTGAATAATGGCCACTCTAATTAATTGAAATGAGCTATCCTTTAATCTCCTGTGGTTATTGGCTTAACTACTTTTCAACCCCACTTCTAAACAATGATTACAGCTATGTCATTCTATAAGACTTTCCAAAGACCTGAAGAAAACTGAAACCAATTTTATTTCATGGTTTAAGTCTCAGCAGGCATAATTTAGTAAAGGTCATCTTTTCTATGTTTAATATTACACAGTCTATCCATTATATTTACATGTGTTTCTTCTGGCACTATGGTATTAGAAACCTACTCCCATTTCTCATTTACATTCCTTCTTGAATTAGTAGTGATTTCTTTCCTTCAATATTCTCTTTTTCCTTAATTTTATGTATATATTTCTTTGGCCTGGATCTGTGATTTCATTAGTGTAGGAAATCTGCTATATTGATGCAGACTACTGTAATTTGCAATTTCAGAGAGTTCATTTTGTCACTAAGATGTTGAATAACTTGCCTGTGGTGACAATGGCAGGTCTTGAACCCTTTCATTAATGCCTACAAATTAATGCCTTCCTTTTCTCTTTAGCTTAACTTTTCTCTCTATCATTTAATTCTGGCAGGTTTTTGTCTCCTCTCAATAAGGTGACCAATGGCCTCTCATCCAGATTCTAGTTTTTAGTGTACCTTTGAACTTATTAATACATGGCATCTTTTGTTTTAGAAAGATGCACTTTAAAATTCCAAAGTGTCATTCTATAGAAAGTCCTTAAATTTTAATGTTAAGAATTTGTACAAGAATATTTAATACCTAATACATTTCACTAAAATTATGCACATGTTAAGTATAATTCATTTCTATTTCTGTTGGCAAGTCTACAGTAGATTCAAAGACTACCTTTAAGGTGTGTATTAGTAATAAAAAAGTTGTCTTCTGGAGAAAGGTTAAGTTTAAGATGACTAGAATGCTTTCAAATGCACTAGAGCCTGATTTAATGTGAAGGGAGAAAGGCTTAGGAGAAAGTCTCTTTTTCATTTATCAGGAATCCCAGGATTTTCTCCATAAATACTTTTATCTGCTCATGAAGTCCCATCATGACATGTCATTGAAGAATAGGATCCTAAGTGCAAAGATCTTATAGTAAATTCTAGAACTAGAGCAGGAAGGGATTTTAAAGGCCATTTAGTCAAATCCTTTCATTTTATAGGGGACTGAGCTCAAGGAGTCTGTGTCTTGCAAAAATCATGTGAGTAGTAAGTATCAGAGATGGGATTTGAACTCAGATTTGATGCCAGAGTCAGCTCTCTTTTCAAGGCATAAATTTCCACTAACTGCAAAAAACCCATTTGAGAAAATTTCTCAAGTAAACTTCCCATATAATCTCCTGAGAAAAGAAGTATGTGCTATAATCAATTACTTCCTTCCACTGATATGACATTTTATATAAGTCTTTCATGATTTGTGTATTTCTGTAATTATCAGCCCTTCTTAGAGAGGTCTGGCAATGATCTGAACATTTTTGTCATGTTGTATAATCTGATGGAATTTTGTCATGTTGTATAATCTGATGGAAAACCCAAGATAAACTTGAGAAGAAAGATATATTGATAATGACTACCGTGAGGAGGTTTTACAACTAAAAGTTTCTTTGATTGAACTCCACAGAGATGTTGGGTAGACATAGGTGATGAAACTGAAATTTGACTAGGTGGACATACTTTGAAACATGAGAATTGTTTCCTTCTGTTTAGACTACAGCAATGTTTCCCAGTTGCTGGTCTATGGGTAATTGCTATTGATCGGCAAGACTTTTACTAACAGAGGGTGTTACTTTTACTTGTCCCTATTATTGGTTTTACTTTCACAGTGTTAAGTTGTGAAAGAAAAAAAAAAGTTCCATTCAGATTCTGGTAAACTGGATAGAGGATTCAGGGATAAGATTAGACAAGTAGAAGAGAAAATGATTTTATCTCTTGGAATAATTTCTTGGTAACTTTTTCTCTGTTAGATTGACTTCCAAACTGAAGGTCTACAGAACCATTGTGCTGATTTCATTATTATATGCCTGTGAAACCTGGACAGTATACTACTATGCCAGGAAACTGAATCACTTCCATTTAAATTGTTTTAGGAATATTCTAAAGATCATTTGACAGGATAAGATACCAGACACTAAGGTCCTTTCTTGAACTAAACTGCCAAACATTCAGGTTCTACTATAGAGAGTGCAATTCCATTGGGCTGGCTACATTGTTAAAATGCCAAATATACACTTGCCAAAAAGAGACTTCATACGGGACAAGTGCTCATAAGGTGATCAGAAAAAACTGATATAAAGATACTTTCAAGGTTTCTCTTAAGAACGTTACAATTGATTGTATTACATGGGAGACACTAGCATAGAACAGCCCAACATGGTGTACCCTCATCAGAGAAGGTACTGTGCTCTATGAGCAAAGAATTGAATTAGCTCAGAAGAAACATGAGATGAGCAGTTAGAGAATCCACCCCAAGTGTTCATAGGGACTACTTATGTCTGACCTGTGGCAAAGCATTCCAAGCTCATACTGATAAGCCACAGTTGGACCTATTGTAACTGGACTCTAACATGATGATGTCATTTTGGTCTTCTTAGAGGACAAAGTCCAAAAACCAACTAAACAACTCTTAACCTACTCTTTGATGCTAACAGTAGAGGAAGTCAAATTTCCAGAATAAAGAGATTGTTTCTTCTCCCTTCTTGAGTTCTAAGGGTATCCCTGAGGGGCAATGGGATTATAATGCTATTTGCCCAAGCCCCCATCCTGGTGTCTTCTCCTTCTGCCATCATTAGCAATAACCAGACCCATACATAACATTTAGGTCACTTTCATTTCTCTGAATTGGTGCACTGTTGCTTGTGAAGGGAAGTTAACTACAAACTCCAACATGTCCAATTGTGATGTTCTCAGACGTTCTAGGTAAGAACTATGAGCTAAAGAAATGAAAATTTCCACCTCCCATCCCCCAAAAGTCCTGACCTTGAAGTGAGTTCAAATCCTGCCTCTCTCATTTTTTTGCCATGGAACCTTAGGCAAGCCATTCAACTTCAATGGGTTTCAGATTCTTCATCTGCAAAATAAAGATATTAGACTAGATAATTTCTTTTCTGTTTAAATCTATGATAATGTGGCTGTGAGAACCAAAAGTTATATCAAAATAAGGTAGCAGATGAGCTACAAGTGAATGTGATCATCACATAGAGAAAATTATTGCTGAAAGCAAAATGATTAATAATAAAGATTTGAAATTGTACTGTCCTTTTTTCTTTAAAAGTTACTTAATATATAGATCACCTTTAAATATGCAGTTTGTTAAAGAGTTTTTAAATGCTTTTTTAAAAGTCAAATGCATTTTATTAAAAGCATTTTAAAGTTCCTGAATATTAAAATATCTATTATGTGCCAGGCACTGTGCTAAACTGTTTATAAATATATCATTTGTTTGGCTGCTTTTGCCTTAGAAAGTATGATATCTCAAGCACTAGAATGCATATAGGGTCATGTAACCAAATGAGGTCATGGAAAAATTGATAATAGTAAAAGATTTCTTAATGTAACAACCAAAAATTAATTCAAAATCAAATGCATGATCAATCCAAGGTGTTTCTGGCAGTGCTTATCCATGTTGCATAGCATGACTTCACTGCAACCTTGGTTCAGAACACACAACATACACACTTTGCACTTGGCTTAGATTTAAGATTGGATCATGTAAAAATTTCTCAAGCGAAAAAGGATCATGAGTGGAAAAAAATTTAAGAAGCAATGATCTAGTCAACCAGTTTCTCTAAGACAAGTACGTGTTTTAAGCACTGTATTCTCAGGGAAGGAACAGACATTTCACTGAGCTATGCTTTTGTGATAAGGTTGCCAAAAGTCATATAAATCTTAATTACAAATGCAAGCATTTTCACTTATTGAGATCTCTTGCAGAAAGCTAGCAGCAGCCCAATCAGTCTGCTCAAATTATCTTTAACATTAACAAGGAGACTATAGGGATCATTGCAAGGAATAATATTCTTATTACCCTGATAATTTGGCTATATAACTCCCATTCCCAAAGCATAGCATGAAATTTTGTTCCCAAAAATATATTTTTAAAGAGGAAGTTTTCATTGCTACTGTTTATGTTGTTCTTGGTGTGTTAATAAAACCCACATAACAACCATTGGAATGGTTGAAGTTTGTAGCTCTTCAGCAAAAACAGCTTCCAGCAGCTATCAAGGCAAATATTTACTGTTAGGGTTGCTGAATATAAACGAGAGGACAGAAGTTTAATGCCCAAGCAATCTGTTTCCAGAGCATTAGTCCTATCACTGCAAACAATGAACAAGAATTTTCCTTGTTTAAAATGTATCCCATGTGCTTTGAATTTATCTTGATCCACAAATTGCAGTATAATTTGGTGATTCAAAGGAAAGGAGGATTAGTGGCACAGTTCAATTAAAAAGAAAAATATGTGTCTTGAATAGAGAATGTACATATGCATTATGTATTTAAAGATGCTGCTAAAATGTTCCATGGAATTAGCAAAGTCTAAATTGGATAGGAAGAATGTTAATTTATTTTTGCAGAATTAATGCATCAATCTCATAGTAAAAGACTTTACTCTTTGTCTTAGTCTTAGTCACATGCTCATTTTATACAAGAGGAAACTGAGGACCAAGAACATAGATCTAGAGCTGGAGAGAGCCTTATAGAGTCTAACTTCTGCATATTTAGGTGTTCTAGAGAAATTAGTTTACCCTAGGTCCCACAAGTAGCATAGTACAATCCATATTCAAACAGTGACAATATATTTAGCACACGTTCCATCAAACTGTCTCTCAAGGACAAAGGAAATTTCTCCAACTTTGAATAGTAATGATGAGTTGGGATTAGAAATTATGTCCCCTGAATTCTGACTTTGCTATTTATTCAGGGAATTCTATCACTAACGAGTCCAAACTCATTCTCTATGGACCTCTACTGAAATATTCTTCCCTAAGATGGCACAAGAGAGAAGTTAAAATATCATTCAGGGAGAGGGACACTAGAAATTTAAAGAGAGTGATTTGTTTTTAATCAAAGCCCATACAGCATCTGAAAATGCCGAAGGACCATGTTCTATCAGCTTTACAAATGATAGATCATGTTCTTTAAATTTCTCATGGCTCTAAAACAGAAATATTTTACTTTTTTTTCATCTAAGGGAAATATATGTGTGATATATGTGTGCATGTGTGTGTTACATACATACCATCTGTGACTCTCCTTTTTTCAGTTCTACTATTTTGAAGGGTGAAATATTTAACTATTTTTAGTGATCTTTCTGTTGCCTGCTTAGTTAACTAGAAAATGCTGCTCCCATAGTTGGGAAGGCATCATTAAGGACTCAGGAAAAAGAAGAAAACTAAGAGGTGCCAGCAGGAAAAGAAATGATGCAAGCTAATAGGATATTTTTATTCAGGAAATGAGCCATGTTAATTTTTGCTCCATTCAAAATATTTAAGGAAAGGAGAAGGAAATAAAGACCCCAATGATAAAGGGCAACATCTGGACAATAAAAAAGCTATTTAGGCTTCTAGGGGGTATATCACAATGGTCTGAGAGCAAAAGCAAATGAAAATCTGTTTTAAATTACTTTAGATAGTTATAACCTTTTCATCTTGAAATCAGGATATAATCAATGGGACATTTCAATGACTTTCTATAAATTTTAGCATACAGTATTAGGTATAGGGTAATTCACTCAGCTGGATAGGGGAAGCATTTAGATAGCAAAGGTAATAATTCTCCCTACTGGTAGTGGTACAATGGAAAAAATAGTGAACCTGGAAACAGAAAATATGGATTCTGTATGTCTGAGGATATCACTAGATTCTGAATCTGTTTCCTCACTTATCACAAAAGAATGATATAATGATCTTATTCCTCCAGTTATCATAATATTGAAAGAAGTAAGTCTTATAAACCCTAAAGAATTACAGAAATTTATAATTATCAATATAGAAAAAAAGGAAAGAAAGAATTCTAGATTTGAAATCAAAGAACCTGGATTTGAATCATGATACTTCCACTGTCTTTGTTGCCTTGCCATAAATCATTTAACTTCTCTGGGACTTGGTTTCCTCATCTATGAAATTAGATTGGATCGGAAGATAATATCGAATGATGCCTACACAAGCAAAGAAAAATGTGAAAATGCTTTTTTCCTAAATGTACATATTCTGAAAGCTCTCTCTTTGGCCCTTGTGGGGAATGAAAATGATCCTTTCCCTTTTCTCCTGTGATTAATTGTAATTAAAATGACAAGTCGTGTTGTCCTAGAATAGTGCTTTTATATATAGTAGAAACTTAATAAAACTTATTAAATGAAATTAAATGTTACAAATATGTTTGAAGAATGCAAAGGAATAAAGCTGGACTTTGAAAATTCATCCATAGATAATAAGGTAGGAAATACAGGAAGATATTCTAAGTAGAAAAAAGATTATAAAATAATTGTAAAAAGGAATTGTTTCTTTCTTTACATCCAGCACCTAGAAGAGTATCTGACATGTAATAGGTGCCTAATAAATACTTGCTGGAGCCCTAGAAGAGTTATGGCCTGCAAGAGAGGAAAGAGTGCCCACACTGATGAAATCATTGGTCTAAAAAATATGAAAGCATTGTATTTTGTTTCAATGTATTATGAATATTAATTCACTATGTCTCCCTTATGATTAGTGGCAAACAACCATGGAATGACAAGTTGAGCACAAAGCTCATGGTCCCACATTTTTGTTTTATATGGGATAATTTAATAAGAAGGTTGAATCTTTCCTCTTGCTGTTTCATCAGTGATAGGCAAATAAAGGCAATTTATTTAACATGTAGGCTATGAGGAGTGGATGATACCACTCTGTCTTCTTCATAAGAACCATTTCCAGAAAGAGATGAGATTTGTCAATTTTCCACATTTGGTACCAGGAGATATTCTGTTTGGACATTTGAAAAAACTGACTAGCCAGTTAAACTTGCTAAAATTTCCCAGTGCATTCATCAAACACTCTGCTAAATATTGTGATTTAATAGTCTTGTCTTATAATTACATGAATAGACTTGTTTTCATATTCTCATCTGGTATATCTTAATCAAAAATCCCACAGCACTGATGGCAAGCCAACATATCTTTTTTTTTCCTTGTAAATATCTAATCACAAGTATCTCAAGTTAATTGTCCTGATATTCACACTTAATACATGCTAACACAAAGTTGTTAATAAAGAGATGGATTGACATAGAATTATAATCATTTTGATAAGGTTTAATGGATTTTTTCAGTCCATTTCTTCTTGGTTTTAAAATTTATTCTAATGGACTGCCAAAAAAAATTCCAATTGTCTACTTCTTTTAGCTATTAATGCCCATCAAGCGACCTTTAACAAAACTCTTAGAGGTTTTCAAAGCACCTTATTCAGAACAATCCTGGAAGATATTGTAATTAGCCCAAGAATTACTACCTTTATTTTTAAAGATGAGGATACTGAGATTCAAAAAAGCACAGAACTTGTTCACAGTTACTGCTTTAAATGTCAGATTCAAGATTAGGATTTATTCAAAGTGTTTTCTGCCACAGACACAAACACACACACACGTGCACACACACACACACACACACACACATACATTGATGAATGCATGTTTTCATCGATGTGGGTATTGTTTTAACTGGTAGTTTTCATAAACCATTTATATTTACTTATAGACATACATGATGATATGCATGCATATGTGTGTTTAGGTAAGGAAACATCAATTATCTATGTACCTATGTTCTAAATGTATATTCCAAAGACCATCCCTTTAAACTTGAAATATTTCACCAAAATAGCAAAACCTTAATAGTTTTAATAAGACATTTGGGAGATTGGAGAATTCCTCATCACAAATAAAATTGTTCAATCATGTAATTTTATCATTTAGGAGTACTAGAGAGAGAACTAGCCAGGCTACAAACACCAGTCACAAATTCTGGAGGAATCTCAAATAAATAAGGTTGAATCATAATATTGATAAGTTTTAAGTAAATGCCATTCATTTAAGTTAAAAAAGAAAGAATATCTCTTACTACATATTCCTATTTCTTCTAAATCAAAATTTTATATGGTAAGAAAGACATTTTTTAAGTATTAAATATTTACTATGTGAAGACTACTGTGTTAAACACTGGCCAATATACAAAGTTTAGATACATAATGGTCTGATTCCTCATTAAGCTTGAAATTTAGCAGGTAGATGAGACATCAATACAGAGATATAATATAAATCAATATAGATATGCACCTGTGAGTTGCAAGATATGGCACTATCTGAAATCTGATGTTTCCAACTGGGAATAACCATATTAGTTAGAATGGTACAATTCATAACCTAACATAAAATACAAAGGAATTATAAAATTTGTACAATTCCAACTGCACATACACACACAAATATATATATATATAAAATATATGTATACATACACATACATATATATGTATATATGTGGTATTAAATAATGATTTTACTTAAAAGGAAAAAAGAACTTTAATCAGATCTTTTATAATTAAAAGAAAACATGTAAAAAGGCAATGATTTGACTGAAAAGAATAAAAGAAAAAACTTTAAACAAGTCCTTTTTAATTAAAAATATATAAAAAAGCAACTGGTAATTGGCTTGTTAATCATTATAGAAGACCAATTTCCTCTTCACTGACTCTACTTACTGTTTTATAATTAAGGTCTCTGTAATGATATAAATGTAAGCTTAAAATATTAATTCTACAATTAACTACTATTAATTCTACAATCAGGAAAAACTTCTTGAAAGAGGTGATATTTAAGTTGGATTTTAACCTCCTTAAATTCTTTCATGTTTATTTTGTGGATATATTTATCTTATTCCAAGAGGAGTAAGTTGTGATCCCACAGTAATATAATTTTGTTGTATATTTCTTCCTGTAACTGACTTATTTCTCTAAGAAATGCTGTACCATTTTGTGAATATATGTTTAGTATTGACATTATTTCATTGTCTTTGATACCTTTTAACAGGTTATAGCTTCCTTTTTCATCTCATTCAATTAGATCTATTTTTGGTTTTACTTTATTTGAGACCAGAATTGCTACCCCTGATTTTTTTGCTTCAACTGAAGCATAATACATTCTTCTGCAGCCTTTACCATTAATTTGTGTGTATCTCTCTGTTTCAAATGAATTTCCTATAAATAACATATTGTAGGATTCTGGTTTTTAATTCAATCAGCTATCTGCTTCCATTTTATGGGAGAGTTCATCCCATTCATATTCACAGTTATGATTACCAGTTGTGTATTTCCCTCCATCTTATTTTCTTCCCTGTATATATTTTGTTCCCTTCTTTTTGCACCCTGTTCCTCCTTGGTGGTGTTTTGTTTCTGACTAATCCCTTTCTCAACCTGCCCTCCCTTCTATCACACCCCCCTCCCTTCTCTTACCCCTCTCTCCTATTGTTTCTGCCCTCCATTCTATCCAACTATCCTTTTCTTTCTCCTTTCTTTTCCTGCTTCCCTATAGGGTAAGAAATTTTTTTGTATTTATTTATTTTTTATTAAAGCTTTTTATTTGCAAAACATATGCATGGGTAATTTTTCAACATTGACCCTTGCAAAGCTTTCCATTGCAAATTCCCCCACCCTAGTCCTCACCCTTCCCCTAAATGGCAGGAAGTCTACTACATTATGTTAAAATTATGTTAAAATACTTGACAAGTGGAATATGTGTATACATATTTTTACAGTTATCTTGCTGTGCCAGAAAAATCAGATCTACAAGAAAAAAAAATCTGATAAGGAAAACATAATGCAAGCAAACATCAATCGAGAGCATGAAAATGTTATTTTGTGATCCACATTTCATATCCCTCTCTCTGGGTATATATGGCTTTCTTCACTGAACAATTGAAACCGTTTTGAAACATTTCATTGTTGAAGAGAACCATGTTCATCAGAATTAATCATCATAGAGGCCTGGAGAGACTTACATGAACTGATGCTGAGTGAAATGAGCAGAACCAGGAGATCATTATACACGGCAACAACAGTACTATATGACGATCAATTCTGATGGACATGGCTTTCTTCAACAATGAAATGTTTCAAACCACCTCCAATTGTTCACTGAAGAAAGCCATATACACCCAGAGAGAGGGATGTGAAATGTGGACCACAACATAACATA
>JAJPUD010002217.1:183579-205243 GCA_023553655.1 Myrmecobius fasciatus | reverse complement strand
TCCTTGATTGATGTTTGCTTACATTGTGTTTCCTTTATCTGAAATATCATTTGTGTAGATAAGATTTTTCTTGTACAACAATGACAAGTTTGAAATATGTATACATATATTCTATTTGCCAGTATTTAACATAATTAACATGTAGTGGATATCCTGCCATCTAGGGGAGTAGTAGGGAGTTGGGGGGAAAAATTTGTAACGGAAAGCTATGTAAGGGTTATTGTTGAAGAATCACCCACACATATGTTATGCAAATAAAATTAAAAAATAAAATTAAAAAAAATAAAATAAAATAAAAAATTAAAAAAGGAATTAATCATCATATAGTCTTGTTGTTGCCATGTATAATGATCTTCTGGTTCTGCTCATTTCACTCAGCTTCATGCAAGGTAAGACAAATTTTTATACCCAACTGTGTGTATATTATTCACTCTTTGAGCCATATCTGATGAGATTAAGCTCATCCCTCTCCCTTCTTTCCCTCTATTTTTGTTCCTCTTCCTGTGATCTAATTTATCACATTTTACTTCCCCTTTCCCCTTGTCCCAATATAATTCTTTTTCCACCTCTTAATGTTTTTTTTAAAATGTCGCATCAGAGTCAATATTTATAATCTTTGTCTGTGTGTGCCCTAATAAAAGATATAGTTCTCAAGAGTTGCAAGTATTGTCTTCCCATATAGGGATGTAAACAGTGAAACCCTTAACTAATATTTTTTCTTTCCTGTTTATCTTTTTATGCTTCTTGAGTCTCTTATTTGAAGATGAAATTACCTGCTTAGTACTGTGTCTTTTCATTAGAAATGAGTCTATTTCATTGAAAGTACACTTGAGCTTATCTTTAAAGAGTGTATATAGGGGCAGCTAGGTGGTGCAGTGGATAGAGCACCAGCCCTGAAGTCAGGAGGACCTGAGTTCAAATCTGGTCTCAGACACTTAACATTCCCTAGCTGTGTGACCCTGGGCAAGTCACTTAACTCAATTGCCTCAGCAAAAAGCAAAAACAAACAAAAAAAAAAGATAAAGAGTGTATATAAGGAAAATAATCCAAAACAAGGAGGGAAAGGGGCAGCTAGGTGGTGCAGTGGATAGAGCACCAGCCCTGAAGTCAGGAGGACCTGAGTTCAAATCTGGTCTCAGACACTTCCTAGCTGTGTGACCCTGGGCAAGTCACTTAACCCCAATTGCCTCAGAAAAAAAAAAACAAGGAGGGAAGGAATTCCAAATATCTTTCTACTATAATACTATTGATGATTGATGATGATGATGGTGATATTTATTCAGAACTTTAAGTTTGCAAAATGTATTAGATACATCATATGATTTGATGCTTATGACTGCTCTTTGGGGTAATTATTATAGCAAATTTCATCCTCATTTTACAGATGAGAAAACTGAAGTTCAATAAAATTCAGTGATTTGTCCATAGTCAAGCAACTACTAAATGATTTTACATGCCAATCCCTTCAAAATTGGGCCTTCATACCTTTTAAGTCTCTTCTTTACTCTCTGTCACACACACACTCTTTTCTTTACTCTCCTACAGACACACATACTCTATGATCCAGTGACACTGGCCTCTTCACTGTTTCTTGCATAGAACATTCTATATCCCAATCTTATGCCTTCTTACTAGCTTTCCACAATGTCTTAATTATTCTTACTTCTAATCTTCATATCCTTCCTTATACCCAACACAGGACATATCCCACCTTCTCTAGGATATTTTTGTAGGTTATTCCTTCCTTATCCCTAGTGCTAATCCCTTCCCTCTGAGATTACTCCAATTTATACTGTCTATATCTTTTATACACAGAATTATTTACATGTGACCTCCCCCAATGAAATGTGAGCTGATTAAGGGCAGAAACTGTTTATGCCTTCCTTTCTATATCTAGTGTTTAACACAGGAAACTGGAACATAATAAATACTTAAAATGCTTGTTTAGTGTCTTTCTCCTCATTGTTACAGATGATATGGAGCTGGTAATATGATCAGTAGAAAGATCATTTATTGAAGTCCCATGATTAAATTTGAATCCTGACTCTGCTATCTACTACTCACTTGGAATCCTGTAAAAATCATCTAACTTTTTCTCAACTTCAGAAGACAGTTCAGTAACATGAGAAGCATTCTCTTTTCTCCCCCTTTTTTCATCTCAGTCTATTAACTTTTCTTGTTTTATTTTAGTATTAATAATCAAAGCATTATTTTCTGTGCATACTCTTTATATAATTCCCTCTATCCTCTTCCAGCAGGTTGCTCTCACTATTGTTTCCATCCTCCCTATATCCAATACTTTCCTATTTAATGGTTTCTTTCCTGCTGACTAAAAATATGCTCATTTTCTCTACATTAAAAAATAAACCTTACTCGATCCTGCCATCCCCATTTGCTACCATCCTATGTCTCTCCTTTTTTCTCAATTATACTCTTTGAAAAGGATGCATATGCTTGTTGCCTCTATTTCTTATCCTTTCTCTCTCCTAAATCATCTCTCTACTGACTTTCTTCTAAAGTTACTTATTCTCTTTTTGATTATCAAATTTCAATTCACAACCTTTTGACCTATTTGCAGTATTTAATACTGTTGAAAACATTTTCCCTTGCATACTACTTACTCTATGGAGTTTGATAGAACATTCTTTCATGGTTCCTCTGCTCCTTGTCTGCCATATTTCCTAACTACAAATGTACCCCAAGGTACACCTCTGTCCTCTAGCACCTCTGTTCTAGGTGCTGTTTTCTTTCTGTATTCTCTGATTTGGCAGCTTCATTAGTTCCTTTGAGTTCAATTATCATCTCTATAATTTCTTTTTTCAGCTCCAGTTCCACACCACCATTGGCCTAGTTGACATTTTTAGTTATATTTTCCTTAAGCATATCAGATCATTCAAGTCCAAAGCAAAATTCATTATCTTTACCCTAAAACACATTTCTCTTGAGCTCTTCCCTATTTTATGTGAAGGTTCCACCATTTTTTGTTACCCAGGTTTATAATTTTAGCATCATCCTTGTTTCCATCTTTCACTCCATATATTCAATTAATTGCCAAATTTTGTTTATTCTTTCTCTGTAATATCTCTTATACAAAGCCCTTTCTCTTCACTAACCTTTAGTTTAAAACCTCATTATCTCTGGACTAAGGCAATTGCCTGCTATTTCTTTTCCCTTCTCAAGTCTCATCATATTACTACAACTTTCACATAGCTGTCAAAATGATTTTCCTAAAGCACAGATCTGAACACATTAGCTCCCCACTCAATAAAATATTGCTTATTATCATTATATTATTAGAATTTAATATAAACTTCTGTTTATCATGAACAGTTTATCTTATTAGAGAGGGAGGAAAACAGAGATTGTGAAAGAGACAGAGAGAGGAAGAGAGAGAGAGAATTACCTTGTGTTTATTTTGTATATTGCATATACACCAGCTCTCTTTATATGTATGTTGTTTCCCCCAATTACAGTGTAAAATTCTTAAGGGCATGAACTGTTTGGATTTTATCTTTATATCCCTGTTATCTACCACAATGCCTGACATATAGTAATCGCCTGACATATAGTAAATGCCTATTTATCAATTAATTGATTTAGAAGACAAGACTAAATAATCTCTATGGTCTCTTCCAGCACTAAATCTATAATCTTAACACTGAACATACAGATAATTAATATATTGTACACATCTGGAGTCACATATAGTTTGGAATAATATGTCAAAACTGATATGATAAAATATAATGCGGTTAAGTGTAAAGTAAAAAAGAAAATAAACTGAACATATACATAATAAGAAAGACCTGGTTAGGCAACAATTTTGTGAAACTGTTAGTGATTATAAGCTCAATGAATCAGCTTTATGACCTGGAAGCCAAAAACCCAAACTTGAGCTTTAATTGAATTGAGAAACAGTGATCAAAACAAAGGATATAAAAATTCTACTGTCGTTTACTCTAGTTGAACCATATTTGCTGATTTTTTTTTCTTTTAGTTTTGAGTGCCATATTTTAAGAAGGATACTCACAAGGTGGAGTATACCCAGAGGAAATGAAACTGGAATGATGAAGAGATCTAAAACATATAAATACCAGTACTTTTTAAACTGGCATGTTTAGCTTGGAGAAGACAAGACTTCAGGTAGACATAAAAAATTGACAATGTGATCTATTGTCAAGGAAAGGAGCATAGTATGGCCATTGTGGGGTTTTATAATGTATTTTCTTGCTAAGCAGCCAAAACTCTGATTTGGGAAGAATGTATTCAGATGATATAACATAGTAAAAATCTTTTATCAAAGTATTAGATTTTAGTAGAATACACAATGTTAATATAGGGGTTAGAAGTTGTGCTGAAATAATTGTCTCAACAAGGACATACTGTCTTATAATTAAAGTTTGCCTAAGCAAAGTATTCTTCTTCTCTAATTTTTTGGGGGTGGAGGAGTGAAGATGGAACAGATGTTATAAGGAAGAGAATTGTGCATTGTTATTTTGCTAATGTAATGTATAACATCTGGTCCACCTGCTGCTGTATGCCAGAGATCAGCATCAGACATTGAATCTAGATTTCTGATTAAAATGTAATGTGTAGTCATTTTAAAAACTAAATTCTTTGGGGGAAAGTTAATGGCAATCAAGCTTGTTAAGACCAGTCAATAAAGAAGCAGCTTCTTTAATTCTGAACCATTAAAACAGATGGCCTCACAGTGTTATTTGAAACGCCTTCACAAGCCCATGAACAAGGAACATTTTTTCTTTGTAACTTTGAAAATAATTGCTGTACTTTTTCCAAAAAAAAATATTCTCTAGTGTTAAAATTTTATTTTTCTTGTGTATTTCTTCTTCCTTTCCCCTTTCCTTTGCCATTCAACCCCTGCCATTTGATTAGAAACAAAGATAGGATAAGTAAGTAACAGATCAGTGTACAGATTACATTTTTTTAAAAATTTCCCCAATTGTGGATCTTATGACCTAGCAAAAAATTCATTGGTTTGGGAGAAGTCAGTCCTTGCTTTGATCTTGGCACTAACTTCTATCTGACCAAAAAATAAGTTACTTACCCACTCTTAGTTACAGTTTGATGTTCTATAGAAATAATACTCTAGATTATATATGAGTTCCTACTTTGTTCTTAATCCTATGAATCTATGATTTTAACTATCTCATGACATGACTTTTCACCTAAGTTCTCCTTATTGGAGTATATCCATTTAATTACATTATATTTGAAGTCTTTCACAAAAGTCTCACATACAAACATGTGAGTAGACATGCATATATATGAATATATGTATATACATATGCATTATGCATATAAATGTGTGTATATACATATCCACTTGCCTGCAATTTTTCTCTGTTTGCCTTACCAGTATCTCAAATTCAACATTTTTTTCTTTTCTTCATTTCTCATATGTAGTCAATTAATAAATCATCTCTTGTATATCTGTCTTTTATATTCTCACTGCCCCTCTATTATAATAGGACTTCATTTAGATTCCACCTGGGCTCTTACTAAAGCTTCCTTATGTGCCTCTTCTCATTCCTCTGATCATCCTTGATTCCATTGCCTTCATAATTTTGCTTCTACATAGAGATGGTCATATAATTCCTTTATTAAAACGTCCTCAGAAATTCACTGGCGGCTAATGAGTAAAAGACAAATTCTTCTGCCGGCCATTTAAGGACCTTTACAAACTAAAATCACTCTATCTTCCCACCCTCAACTACCATCCTCAGTTGATTATGTAATCCAACAAGAGTGTACTATTCACTATCTTCAGAAATGCTTTGCAACCTCATGCCTTTGTTCCCTATGGAAGGTGATAGATATGCCTAACACTGGAACGATATTTACCCTCCCCCAAAAATAAGATGAATTAAGTGATCAATTGTTAACATCAGAGACCCTTCAAAAATCAGTTGTCTATGTTTTTATATCATCAACTCAGTGAACCTTTCATATGAGCAAAAAGGAAACTATAAGAAGATACTACATATAACCGCAGAATTCCAATGTGAGCTGTTTAAAGATGTCAGCTCTGAATATTAGGGAAAAGATAGTGTAGAATCTCAATTACATTTCTTAGAGAAGTTTAATCAATACAAGGAGATCAAAAGTATATAGAAAAGTTTTATCAAGCAATTATTTGAAGTTTTTTTCTTGTAAATAGATGAGGCAGCCAAAAGAAACATTGATTTAGAATACAAGTTTATCAACAAACCAATATAGAGGATAAAAAGTTATGAACAAGAACAGCCTCATGAAACAACACAAATTAGTTGAAAAATTGGACTACACTTATTTTATTGCATGAGTTCTATCTAAACAGAACAATCCTCAAAGTACTTGCAAATGAAAATAGAAATTCCCCAAATAGCTATTAAATGAAATAGATATTAATGTATTTCTGAAGTGATCTTCCTCTTATCCACAAGCTTTGTGGAACCAAGGCTATGGACTTTCTATCACATCAGTACTGGATGTATATGTACTATATAAGTATTAATCAGTGACTATTAGGGATAAGGAAGAGCAATCTTCTAATACACATAGAGGAAATACAGGAAAACTTTTTGGAGCTCAGGAATTTTGAAATTCTTCAGGGATTTTTCAAGATATCTTTTAAAAAAGAAGATTCCAAAAGAAGAAGAAGAATCATAGATAAGAATTATCCTTCACACTCTGCCAAGTAACCTTCAATAACTAGTGACATATGTCTTTTTAATCTTTACCAAAATATAGGAATGTTTTATTCATAAAATAAAGAGATCTGAATAAAATGGGCAAAAGAAAAAGAAAGTTTTTACAATTTTTACCATAAATCATACCTTCATACTTAATAACTATATAACCCTAGGCAAGTTACTTAACATCTCTGTGTTTCATTTTACTAGTGTTTAAAATGAATGGGTTGTACTTGATGGGTTCTGAAGTCCCTTCCAGCTCTTCCAAATCTGTGACCCATTGATTTTATGATTTATAGTTACACAATTGAATGAAAAATGTTAGAATGATGTTTAAAAATTGACTCAGAGGAATAAACTGTATCCATAAAATATCTCCTTTCACAAGGCATCCCACACATATGTCAAAATCATAAAAAGTTCTATGATACATTTGACTAAAACATCTAGATCTGCTATCCTGTAACAAAGACAATCTAGTGATTATTGAATTGGGAAACATAAAAATGTAGATATGTGCATGCTAAATTTTGCTCATGTCATAGAAAATATCCATAAGAATACAAATGGAAGAATCTTTTATTGAGAACTTTCGAAATGCTACTAATCATAGCTGAAATTATATTAATTTAACTAAGCCCTGGAAGACTGTAACCACTAGCTACAGTAGAAAAAAAAAAAACTAAGTGTAATATCTAGACTACAGCATCAAGTTGGATGGACATTCATTGAGTTAATGCATTTTTGTAATGTATAATTGTAAATTCTGTATAATCTTTGCAGTGGGACATTGATTTGAGTCCTGAAGTCAACAAGAATAAGAGATTGTGTTGTATCACACTTGAAAGCAACATATAACTTCCAGGAATTATGGCTACCTGAATCAGCACAGAAACCCAGACTGAGACCAAACAAAGCTAACCACTCTATCCAAAAATGCAGCAAGGGAGGAGTCTGACCTGGGCACAAAACCATAGTTCAAGGATTAAAGATAAAGAGATGTCTAAAACAAGCAAAATACTAGCCATGACAAAAAAATTGTTACATATTTCAGAAATGTCCAAAAATTTTATCCCAAATAATGTCTTCTTAAAAAAAGAAAGTGACAAATCTTACCTAAGAAAAGAAATTCTTGAATATTAGAAAAAACCAAGCAGAAATCAATGGTTCCAAAAGACAGTAAAAAAAATTAAAATAAAATCAAAAGATTGGAAAATTAGGAAAATGTAATATAATTAATGCTAAATAAAAAACAACCTAAAAACTGATGTTTTAATAATTATTGGACATACTGAAAACTTATTTTTGAAAAAAAAACTTGAATGCTGCATTTCTCTTTAATTTTATTTTATTCTGAATTTAAAAAATAAAATAAGCATTTCCACTACATAGTAGAATAGGAAAAAATTATTGTGCATGAAATTACAAATCTATTATGTACAACTTACATTATACATAATAAATTATAAAATAATTTATAACATTACAATATATAAAAATTACTTAAATATATAATAACCATCTCTTTTTTTTCCTTTTTTCTTCCTCCCTTCCCTCTCCCCTGACTATTTTTAGAAATAGAAACTCAAAAGTATAAATCCTAGGAATTAGTCATAGCCAAAATCCAGAGGATTTAATGTTAAAAAAAAATCAGGAAAAAAAAATTCAAGTACCAAAAAATCACTTTCAGTAACACACATGATCTCACAGCTTCTACTAAGAAATGAGAGAAAATCTTGAAATACAATATCCCCAAAGGCGAAATATATGTTTATAATCACAAACAATTTTATCCCAATAAGCTGTACTACCACAGAAAGATAAATGGTCTTCTAATGGAAAAGAAGATTTTCAATTTTTCCTGATGAAAAGACCAAAACCAAATAGGAATTGTAAAGTGCAAACACAAGAATCAAGAGAAACTGAGAAAGGTAAATTTATCTGAGAATTTGGATGGGGCTACATAATGATTTGGTGATATTTTAATGGGGGACAAAAAACAAGTATCCTGATATACATTCAAAACTTAAATGTCTCCAAAATACACTCAGAAAATTTTTCTTTATAACTTCCTTTATAAAAGGAAAGGAGGCAGATTTGAAAAGCTATGACTTGTCCAAGGGTTATTTGGCAACAAAACCACAATTCAAACTCAAGGCTCCTAACTCCAAGTCCTTCATTCTATCCAATGTACATTACTGCTGCTCTCTTCTCAAATGAAGTACTCACTGAAGCACAACAATCCTGTTGTTCTTCCATGGCTGACTTTATCACAATCCCCATAGATTCTGCCCCTCATTACTAGAATAAACTTCTTTCTGACCACTGTCTTTTAGATTCCTAAACTTTCAGGACTCAATTTTTGTCACTCCCTTATACAAAGTTTTTCCTGTTCCCTGTCTTTAGCTCTTCAAAAGTCCTTTGTGTATTTACATTTATAGGTGTTAATTCCCTTTTTCATTTTCCCATTGCCAATTAGAATTTAAACTACTTAAAGGGATTTATTTTTGTCATTTTTATCCCTAGTACATAATATAATGAACTTAGTAGAAACAATAAATGTTTGTTGAAATGATTTCTCTCATCCCTTGATTCTCAGCCCCTAATACTGCTCAGCTTGGTGACAAAGAAAGATCAGTCACTTTAAAGTTTAGATACTGGTAATTCCAATGTTTCATTTAACAAAATTTATTATTTTAGTCCAATCATGTAACCTTTCTAGATTTCAATTTCTTCTTCCCTTCCAATTATCACGATATATGTTTTTACTACGGATTTAGAAGATTTAATAAGGTCGTGTAGATAGTTTATTTTGCAGAGAACTTTAACTTCTTTTTAAGTTAACATGCAAATAATCAATTCTTGATTTACAAGAGAAAATGGAAGATATACATAAAAGTATATCTTCTGTCAAAAGACATAACATGAGAGTATGTTTTTTGTTTCATACCCAGAAATCTCTCCAGCTTCAGAACCAAATTTTTCTCACAAGAAATATTGACACCAGTATATAAGCCAGAGGCAAGGAAACTGTGGAGAGAGCATTACACCCTGGTGATGAGAATCCTAACTGCTAAGCATTGACACTGAGTAAATGCCAACTTTAGCTAAAGCTGAGAGAAGTAAAAATAAATCCTTCAGTATTAACTAATCCAAAATCAAATCTAGTATACTCTATCTGCCTCAAACAGAAAGTTCTTCAAATATGGCATTCTGTCAGCACATGATGTATTTGCTCTCTTATGAAGAACTGTTTTCAACAAGAAGTAGCAGGAGATTTTTCAGATAGTGAAATAGAAGCAGAGCTTCCAGGCACCTAGTGATTGCCTCAAAGGGCAAGGAAGAGGGAAGATGACAGACTCTGCCTTCTTTAGTATAAAATCCAGGCAGTAGCAGAACCTGCTAGCCCCTCAGCCCATTCCAGGGGCAAACCAAGAGAAAGAAGTTATAGCAGGGCTATGAAAACCAAATTTAAGCCACTCACACTCCTTCACTAACTTCCTCCATCTTCTGCTTCCCTGCGACAAGGCCAGAGCATTAGAAAAGTGGGGAAAACTTCCAGATTTAGATTGCCTTCCCCTAAGTAACAAGGAGAAAATTCTAACAAGTCCCAGATCGACATTCTGCCATCTTCAGAAACCTACAGGTAGGAGGACCAGGGGAGAATAAGCAGAATCTTCAGTCTCTGGGTGTTTTCCCAGGTGACATCAAGGGTTAGAAGCAATAAAAGGCATCTCACCCAAGTTCCTGATATTTTCCCCTTAGGAGAAGTCAAGAATCTAAGGGAAACCAAAACAGTTTTTCTGTGAGTGGGGCAATAGGTTTTGGGGCCAGGACATAAGCAAAGACCCCAATTGTTGGCTCTAATTGCAGGAAGAAGTTAAGAGTATGAACAAAGGGAAAAGCTGATGAGCGTCTAGGTCCTTCCCAGGGGCCAGGTTAAAGTATGAGGAAGATGTCTCAGAAACCAAGAATGGTATATCCACCATATTTTGCCTAGACACCCATAAGCCAGAGTGCTTCAACAGAGTGATAGTATCCATATACCCTCCAAATTTTTTTCATTCCTTCAGTAGCTTCACAGCTTCAGAGGCCTGGCAAGAGACAGACAGACCTGAGGAAAGAAAGAAAACAAACATATCACTCAGATTCAGGCTTATTACACCCTGTGAGAATAATTGTTTCTGCCTCCACTCGTGAAAAGGAAAATAATCAATCAATGAAATGGCATTTAAGTGTTTGCTATGCTCAAAGAACTATGCTAAGATGGAAGAGCAGGAGAGTCTCACCTCTCAAAGAAGTCAAATTATCCTAGGAAGAGACAATAAAATAGGTTTTAGCTACAATTCAGATGGAAAGTCTAAGAAGTCATCAATGGGAACTGGCAAAGAAGTAATGAATCTTCCTTAGTGCAATTTCCATTGATAAAACAATATTTATTTCTGATGCTGAAATATTTGAAAGTGCTAATGACTTTGGCATTTAAAACTTTCCTTCATGAGTTTTTGGAAGTTGTGACTGCTGTGAACATATTGATTACCATTACTGCAGAAAAAGTTGTTGTCACAACTCCATAAAAGCTTCTCCCCTAGATAATGGCTTGACGGGCTCCATTGGTCTGGAGGTCATAGGAATACCCGCCCGCCCAGGGCTATTTGGCTGTAAATTTGGGATTATTTCCACTAGATTCTGAGAGGTGTGAAAAATAGTACCATCATGTTGCTTCCGCCTTCTAAGGCACAAAGCCATTTAGTGTGGAAAGAGGAAGGGAGAAATAATTATGTTTTCTTTTACCTTGATCATACCACAACTGAACTGCCTGATTTCAGGGCTGGTGTGAGACTTTAGGAAGAACATTGAAAGCTAGAATAGATCCAAAGGAAGGTGACCAAAATAATATGGGGAGGGAGTATTGCATAAGAATGTTAAATAACTAGGGACATATAAATTGGAAAAGGAGGATTTTGCAAAGAGGATTCCAATTTAAGAGTGGGTGGAACTTTTCAAGTCTGTAATTCTATAATGCTAAGATTCTTTGCTCTACTCTGATCACTCCCCATCTGAGTATCCTCTGGACTCCTTAGGTATTCTAAGAATTTCTCTACTCAGTGATGCTATGGCTAACTGTTTACCACTTAAGTCTACACAATAGGGAGACCTTGTATATAGCCCATACTACTAAAATTGGATCACTTTCAAAGAATATCTACAAAACAAAATATAATGCTACTTTTAACCCATTTTCAGGTTTTATATGGATTCTCTTAGGGCAAGATATTGTAATGTTGCCTATCATAAAATAAATGTGAAACACTAGTGAAAGATATATTTCCTGATACCAGAAGTAACTAGATTTGTACCTCCTTAATGAAATTTTACTGCCATAACACTACACATGGTGTGAAGTGAAGTGTGGATGTTATTTTCCTGAGAAATTGAACAGAGAGTAGGAACAGCATTCTTTATTCCTAAATACTTAAGCTGTTTTTGCTTAGGTCAAATTTTTGGCACCTAACCAGGGGAAAAAATCCTTTAATTGACTCTAATGACCAGATACTGATGCTAGAGGTAGCAATATATATACTAGGCCGAGATAAAAATCTTTGTGTTAGTGAGTTATTACATCAAGCCAGACTTCCATAAATCAAAATGTAGATCCTGAAAACCTACAGGTTGCAGGAAGAAATAAAGAGCAAAGATAGGTGGAAAGGAAAGGAATTGGAATTAGGTAAAGTATTCCAAAAGGCAGATGGATGGCATAGTATTCAGGGCCTGGAATCGGAGAGACTCACCTACTTAAGTTCAAATCTGGCTTCAGATACTGTGTGACTATAGGCAAGTCACTTAACCCTATTTGCCTAGATTTCTCAACTGTAAAAATAGCTAGAAAAGGAAATGGAGAACTACTCCAATATCTTTGTCAAGAAAACCCCAAATGTCACAAAGAGTCAGATATTACTGAAAAAAATGACTGAACAAAAACAAAATTCTCCATACAACATGGTCTTATAGTGTTTGAAGATGATTTATCACTTTACCAAAAAAATGGCCATTCCATGGAGAATGCCACAGACTTACAAAAAAGAATCTTTATTCAAAATCATTGCCCTCAGCTGGTCATATCTTCAATATTTTGCTTTTCTCAGAAAAAAGAAAAACTTGACAAAATAATTCCACCAAAGTAGTGAACATTTTGCGCAAATGTGTTTTGCACAAATTTGTTGCACAAATGTTTTTGTTAGAACAAAACAATGAGAAGAAAAGCAATGAAAGTGTTGAAGAAAATGATTGGCTGGGAAGGCAAGTAGAAGCAAGATGATGGCTATCTTCTTTATTCTCACCTTATAATGCTGCAAAAGAGATAAACTCAAGAACCATTTGCTAATAAAAAAAAGTTCAATTCTGCAACTTAAGATCAGGCTATATTTGATGAAGAACAGCTGAGCTTTCAAAAGAGCAGAGATATCTCCCGATTCCTCTGCTTTCTTTATGAAGTCAAACATGTATGTACTACATTTCACAACATATTGATTCCTTATAATCTCACTATTGTGGCAGCATTCTTTATTACAAGAGGAATAAATCTTAAAATGAGACAAGTAATTGCAGTTGTCAGAATACGAACTGGTGATAGCAACCCATGTTCCTATGTGAAACTTCATTCCAGCTAACTCCAAAGTATTTCTCTTAATTTAGTGTACTCCCATTCATTTGATGGCCAATTTATCTTAACTTCTCTATCCTTAACTATCACTAATTTTATAGAGATCTGCTGAATACATACCAATATGTTATTTCTCAAACTTTAAGTTTCTAGAAGCCAGCAAATATATATATATATATATGTGTGTGTGTGTGTGTGTGTGTGTGTGTGTGTGTGTGTATGTATATGTGTGTATATACATATACACACATACATATAGTTCAGCTTATAGGAAAGTATTAAATTCTCTATCAATGCTTATTATACTTAATAAATATCTCATCCTATTTATATGGCAGACAAAACATTTGCCTAAGATATCATTTCATTCTTACAGCCAACCATCTTGGGAAGTAATATATTTTAATGGAAATAAAATTAGTTTAGAAGCCAGAAGACCTGGATTATCTCAACTCTACCAATAACTAACTATGACTCCAAACAGCACAAGTTTTTAAAAAAAAAAAATCTCTGGACCTCAGTTTCTTTATCTATAACATGAAAAGGCTGAATTCAAGGAATTCTAAGATACCTTTCAGCTTTACAACTAGAATCCTAAAATTCTGTAATTAGGGTAGTTCTAGGATTCTGTTCATTTTATGGATAAGAAAACTGAGGCTTAGAGAAGTTAAGAAAGGCCTTAAAAAGTCGAAGGACTTGCCCTAGATCCCCAAGATGGTTAGTGAAAGGACCAAGACTATTACATAAGCATTTTTATTCAGTTTTCTATCTAGGCTTTTAGGTGGCACAGTGAATAGAATGCTGGGTTGAAGTCAGGAAAACAAGTTCTAATGCTGATTCTGATACTTATAGCTTTGTGATTCTTGGCAATTTACCTAATGTTCAACTGCTTGAGTTTCCTCAATTGCAAAATAAGGGTAGTAATAACACTCTTTTTTGAGGATCATATTGGATCATATTTGTAAAGTGACTAGCACAGCTCCTAGCATGTACTGGAAGATAGATATAGATATACATATACATATAGAAATAAATGCATGCATGTATCTATGTATATCCCACACATGTATACATATGTACACACATATGTGTATATACTTATTTCTTTCACTTATTATAATATGCTTCCTCCTAATATTAATGAACTTGGTCTCTTGTAATTGAAAAGAAAATCCTAATCACTGTCCCATGTCTAATCACACATCCCTTTCTAACATAAATCCTTTTCACTCCCCCTTCCCACCTTGTGCTTTCTCTTCCTTTCACATCCTTTTTCTTTCCCTATTCTGATTTTGTCTTTGTCTCTTTAATGTACCAGAACACCTAAGATGGAAGTTGGCAAATGCTCATCCACAGCTTTTGTGCACAGATTAGAAACTTTGGAGTTTTTCAGAATGGACTTTTTCAGTTCAGGAGCTGATAGTAGTTAAACATTGAAAGATTTCCTGTAGACACACATGGCAGAAGTATACCTGTACATGTACACTCTGTACAAGTTTGAGAATTCTTAAATTCTTAATTCTAGGATTGGGTCTTTGACAAAGAGATGAGGGAAATTCCTCTGTATAGTGTGCTTCTTGAAGGAAAAAAACACAAAACAAAATAGTTAATGCCTCTAGACACCAGGCATCCTTCTAGACAGTTCATATCTGATGGGGAAAAGGTATTCACCAGCTCTGAAAGTGTTTTTAACCTCTGTAGTACTGTGAAAGATTCCATGGGAAATAATGAGTTACTGTGTAATGCCAGGGAAACTGAGGCAAGATAGAGATTAGAGGTTTTTAATAATTTTAACAGTGGAGAGTTTGGACTGACAGCCATATTAGCTAATTGGCTGGATTGGACCCTTGTTTCAAAGTATCCAGCTATAAGCAAGGGATTCCAGAAACTCTTATAGGGCTCCAATGATCAGGGAAACAAAGGCAAGAGGAAGTAGAGCACTGGGGGGATAGAAGTTCCAGGAAAGGACATAAATTCAGTTCTGACAATTTGGAGGTAAGGAAGGATCATAAATTCTGATAAATTGGGAAGAAGCTGAGTCTGCAACCAGAAAGATAAGGGGGTCATCTACATATTTGAAATAAGCCATCTGGAATCCTCTTTGGAATGCTAGTGGCCAGAGCTACCAGCCCTAATTATCTCAGTCCTAATGGCCAGGAAGGGGGGTTTGCCACCAGAGAGACTGAGGCAGAACAATTCAGGGAAATTGAAACAGAACAATTCAAGAAAACTGAGGCAGGGAAACTGAGGCATAACATTCCACACTCTCTCTCCTGAATATTCAAATCATCTTGAGTTGGAGTCTCAACACTTTGATTTTGACCAACCCTATCTGGAACAGATAAAACAAAATATAATTAGAAAAGGTGCAAGGATCTATGGTGAGGACTAGTCTCTCCCTGACAACCCCAGAGCTGTTAATAGCTTTTCATAGTCCTCCCTATTGCAAGCTTGTCAGATTCTCTGCAGCTGGAGCTCCATCTCAGCCAGGGAATCAAGTTTGAGATGGACAGTTCAATGTTAGGTCTTCAGTAGTTTGTGCACTCAGCCTCTGCTTGCAGAGAGAGCAGCAGTGCCCAAGGCAGCTGTGTTAGCCCCTCTAGGAGGGACACTGCACAGCCGTCAGAGACTCCAAGGGGGAAGGGTGATGTCCGAAATGCTCGACTTGTCCCTGCCCAGAAGAACAGACAGGCTGGGGAACGCTGCTGCAGATCAGAGTGTCAGTGTCCAAATGCCAGAGTGTGCATACTTGGACCATCAAGGCAGGCAAACCACGAACTTTCAGAAGCATAATAAACAAACTGCAAAGTCTTGGAGGATGCTGAAATGTTAATTAAGGAACTGGGGTTACAGTTACAGGACTGGAGAAGTGGATTAGAGAGACTGCCAGTAATCAGAAAATGGTCCCAGAAACTGAGTCTGCCAGGGCAATTCTAACAGAATAAAGGGGTTCAAAGTTAAAGTAGAACCAGCCATCATAGTCCTGATGGGGTTTACAAATAATAAACCAAGCAGGGAGTAAAGACAAAAAAGGAACTGCTGAAAGAGCTTCCAATTTTAACAGGTGAGTTATGGATGGGGCAGAAGTGAATAGGAAACTGGGAGCACTAGGGGTTCCCATTCTTTCAAGTACTTTTGGGAAAAATCCATCAGCTTTCCTGGTTCCTTATCTCTTATCCTCCCCTTTTGTTTTACCACAGGAATCATCCAACGAGGAGTAAATAGTGCTCCAGCTGTCAAGTAGCCACCTCACATACAAGTCCTAAAAGTGAATTAAAGTCCTATATATAACAGACTAGTACAGTAGGGGTTTTCCACTCCAGGACTTAGCTAAATATCCCTCAAACAATTACATATCCTGAAGGGAACATTGTGATCAATTAGATAATGCATATACAAACTATAAGCACCCTGTAGAGCAACAGTTATCGGACATTTTTCATCCTAAATCCTAAATACAGTAACAGGGGACCCAGTCAGGATTTTACAGTAATATGCAGTAATACAGGAACCAGTTAGAGTTGAACAGTCATTCATCAACCAGCTTCATTCATCAACTCCCTCCAAATCAATGAGGCTCAAAGTCTATTAGAGACAGGCAATGGTCTCATCTTCTAAAACTGCTTCTTGCTGAGAAAGGGCAAAGAGTTGACTATTCCAGGGAAAGGAGTGGATGTGGTGAAAGCAGCCAGTGAGCTGGCTGATCCAAGTCCCAGAAGCAAGTCAATATAGCTGTAATTTGACCAAAATCTAGAACAAAAACAAATGTAACAAATAAAGGTTAGAACAGTCTGATATAGAAAGACTGGTTCACAAGGACTGCTACAAAATGTGGAGAAGCCAACATAGACTGGCCAGCAGCTTCCCATGTAGGGCGACAAGTTTGTCTCACAGGATAGACAAATAGTTGTCAGCTGTAGTCCCCATAAACAAAATATCAATTAAGTCTCACAGACAACTGTGCTAATTGTCCTGTCATTATTTCAGAAACCTTTAAAGACCCTTTGATCCAGCAGTGTCTGTATTGGGTCTGTATCCCAAAGAGATCTTAAAGGAGGGAAAGGGACCCACATGTGCAAGAATGTTTGTGGCAGCCCTTTTTGTACTGGGTAGAAACTGGAAACTGAATGGATGCCCATTAGTTGGAGAATGGCTGAACAAATTATGGTATATGAATGTTATGGAATATTACTGTTCTGTAAGAAACGACCAACAAGATGATTTCAGAGAGTCCTGGAGAGACCTACATGAACTGATGCTGAGTGAAATGAGCGGAACCAGGAGATCATTATACACTGCAACAACAATATTATATGATGATCAATTCTGATGGGCATGGCTCTCTTCAACAATGAGGTGATTCAAATCAGTTCCTATTTTTCAGCGATGAAGATAGTCATTTCTATCCAGAGAGAGGCCTGTGGGAACTGTGTGGACCACAACATTTTAATGCTTTCTGTGAATATTTGCTTATATTTTGTTTTCCTTCTTAGGTTGTTTTTTTTTTTCTTTTCTCTTTCTAGATCTGATTTTTCTTGTGCAGTAAGATAACTGTTTAGATATGTATACATATATTGGATTTGTCATATAATTTATCATGTTTAGCATGTATTAGATTACCTGTCCTCTAGGGTGGGGGTGGGAGAAAGGAGGGGAAAAATTTGGAACAAAAAAAAAGGTTTTTCCAAAGGTCATTGTAGAAAAATCACTCATATGTTCTGTAAATAAAAAGCTTTAATTAAAAAAAAAACAAGCTATTTATTATTAAACTGAATCAAATCAAATACAGCTTTTAGAAAATTTTCCTTAAGTGATAAAGGTTCAATATTCAAACAAATTTGTAAGATCTTTTACCCAGAATAAACAGATCTAGCATGCATAAGGCAACAGTAATTATCTCCCACAATTTCAGAATTACAGTACCATTTTAAAAACTAAGGTCCCGGGGGCAGCTAGGTGGTGCAGTGGATAAAGCACCACCTCTGAATTCAGAAGGACCTGAGTTCAAATCTGGTCTCAGACACTTAACATTCCCTAGCTGTGTGACCCTGGGCAAGTCACTTAACCCCAATTGCCTCAGCAAAAAAAAAAAAACAACTAAGGTCCCAAAATTCAGAGAACAATAAGCCCATAAGGATATGTCTTTTTCCCACTTAAGTTAGTTTTCTAAATTCCAATTGAATATTACAGTCAAATTGAATTACCATTTGGCTTTATATACATATATATATATACATGCATATACATATACATACACACATATATGTGTGCATATATATGTATATATGTACATATATATTTACACATATATATTTCAAACTGGCTTTCAAAAACTTTTTTCCCAAGTTTTTTTTTTTCTTCAAAGCTAATTGACATTAGCTTCCTTTGTTTTCTCTCTTACCTCCTCCCAGGCAGAGCTGCAATTTGAATCAGATAAGGTTCTTATTGCCCTATTCCTTTCTTCTTCTACAGCAGGCTTTTGGGGGGGGGGGGGAAACTTTTCTGCCAGAGTTTTAAAGGTAGCCAAACTTTTCTGTTCCTTTTACTTTCAAATTAGTTCGAACAGATTACAATTAAGACCAATAAGAAGTTAAAAACCACAAGCATTTTTTTATGCTAAGCACCTTTGCAACATTGAAATGACCAATTGCCTAATTTCTTAATCATTGTTCTTAAACAGAGCTCCTTAAATCAACAAAACAAAAAAATCAACAAAACTTAAATCAAGTCACAAACACTGACCACACAGACACAATATTTAACACATACAAGCTAGAGGCAAACTCCTGCTATTCTCAGGAATGCCATGAAGGGAGTTTTCAGGTGAACAATCTCTCCCTCTCAGAAATTCAAATTGAGCCTTTCAAATAAGCTTCCAAATTCCAACCTGATGGGCTCTCTGCCTTCATAGAGAGTTCCCAGATGTAAAATAAATAAATAAATAAATAAATACCCAGAATAAAAAAATAACCAGAACCCAAATTTGTGTCCTAAGACACCTAGATTTGTGCCAACAGGGACCCAGACTTGTGCCCAAAGGCACCCAGAACCAGATAGTGCTTTAAAAAGCACCCATATTTATGTCTGAAGGCACCCAGCCCAAATAGTGCTTTAAAAAGCACCCAGATTTGTGTCCTAAGATACCCAGATTTATTGTCCAAAGTCATACTCAGACCAGATTTGTACCTTAATAGATACTCAGAACAGATAGCATCATGTAGCTCCTGATGCCTCCCAGATTATTTATAGCTCATCAGCCTATATAACTTTTTTATTTCTGGGGACCAACAGAATGCTAGCAAACAGGCAGAAAAGACAGAAACTTACCCTTGCAGGGGTTTTAAACAGACTCTCCTATGGCCAGATGGAGGTGTCCAAAATGAACTCTTGTTGTGGCTGAAACTGCTCTCTTTATGGGACACTGGAATAAGCCAGAGGGCCAGACTCCCTCAAATAAATAGCCTAGGCCCAGTAGCTTCAAAGCTCCGGGTGGAGACCTGCTGGTCTCTAATTTCTAATCCTGCTCTCAGATCTCATATCTCTCTGGGGCTTCCAAATGTAATGCCGAAGAAACTGAGGCAACATGGAGATTAGAGTTTTAATAATTTTAATAGTGGAGAGTTTGGACTGGCAGCCACATTAGTCAGCTATCTGGATAGGACTCTTGTCTCAAAGTATCCAGCAATAAGCAAGAAATTCCAGAGACTCATATAGGGCTCCAGTGATCAGGGAAACAAAGCTAAGGTGGGGTAGAGAACTGGGGGGATAGAAGTTCCAGGAAAGGATTGTAAATTCAGTTCTGACTCTTTGGAATGCTATCCCTAATTATCTCAGTCCTAATGGCCAGGAAGGAAAGGTTGCCACTAGGGAGACTGAGGCAGAACAATTCAAGGAAATTGAGGCACAACAATTCAAGGAAATTGAGGCACAACAATTCAGGGAAATTGAGGCAGTGAAACTGAGCCATAACAACTGTAATATCAGAGGGTTGCCCCAATAGTCCAAAGGATCACCTAAGTTGAGAGTTTTACATATTTTCCATATTTATTTAAATTTAATAAGATCATTATAAGTAACATAATAAACAGTTCTTTTAGGATTTTTAATCTTGGTTAAGAAAAAAAGATGTATAGGAGAAAGGGGATGAATAGAACAAAAAGTGAGTTTTGGAAGTATATAATTTTAAAAATAGTGTTATTTCCTCTTCTAGTATTAAAGAGATGGATAGCCAAGTTTCTGAAACTCCCCTTTAAGGGTTTAGAACATTGTCATATGCAAAAATAAAGATTTCCTCTTACTAATTATGAAATTATGCATACTTTCTGAGTAAGACAATGGAAAAGCTCATTAATTCTTTGCTTGGACCTATTTAAAGTTTTGTATCTGAACTCCTATGGGGCTAGCTATATTCTACTATTAAGTACCCTGCTGGCAAAGTAGGAGATAGACTGAAATAGAAACCATGAGGAATGTGATTGGATCAAAAAAGAAAAAAGAAGTTCCACTATTATCATGTTATCAAATCCATAGGAGGCAAATGAGGCCAATTCCAAATGTTGCTGATGAAATCCACAATCCTTCTTCTTGGGCCCTACTCAGCTCTTCAACCACTCTAGGGGAGAGCTACTTCAACATCTTCCAAAATGTAATAGATGCTGAGAAATACACTTGATTAATTAAGTTCCCAGAAATATCACCCTCCCTATACTCCAAAGAATAATTATTTTGCACTTTGGTTTCTTAATTAAAATGTCCTAATTTTAAGTGCTTGTCACTATCAGGAGCAATCTCTAAGGTGTCATGCAGAATCCTTCACAATCTTTATAAGAAATTTATCTTCTGTAATGAATAAGGGATTTTTATACTTTAAAAGACACCAGATCTTATAGGAATAAAAGTTCCATGCCAGCAGATTGTAAAGAAATTAACAATATCATAACATTCAATTTAACATCATTCAAATTTCATAACATTCACTAAATGAATGAAATCAGACACACATAACAAAGTTGCTTCCTCATGGTATACTTCAACATAACATAAGGATAATATGGCTTATAAAGGGGACAAATAAGTAATGACCATACATACCTTCTCAAACTCCTCCCCACCAAAAAAATCATGTGGTTGAGCTGGTATGGTTAGCTAGCATGGCAGTTCTCTTGAGTCATGGAAAATGCAAGGAGAAGAAAGAGAAAAAAGAGGAGGAGAAAGAGGAAGAAGGAGAAGAAGGAAGAACAAGAACAAGAAGAAGGGAAGAAAGAAAGAAAGAAAGAAAGAAAGAAAGAAAGAAAGAAAGAAAGAAAGA
>JAJPUD010002217.1:127019-178579 GCA_023553655.1 Myrmecobius fasciatus | reverse complement strand
AAGGAAGGAAGGAAGGAAGGAAGGAAGGAAGGAAGGAAGGAAGAAAAAAGAAGAAATCTATTCTAACAACTATATAGTAAGTTCCTACAATGAGTTAGGGAACTGGAATACAAAGATAAACCAGTTCCTGTCTTCAAGGAATTTATATTCTACTTAATGGGAAATGAAAGGTATGCAATCAAGTATAACTGCAAGGTAGAATGTAATGAAGGAAAAGTGTGGATTCATGCAAAAATATTCTAGGACTATTTGAGAAGAAAGAGAACTTTTTCAGCTAGAGGATCAGCAAAGATTGTAAAGAAAGTCATGAAAGAAGCAGCTCTGTGTTGAACATTGAAAGAATATAGGAATTCTTACAACAGGGAGAGCTGAGGAAGGACTATATTATAATAGATGATAGCCTTGCCAATGCACTGGAAGACATGTCAAGATCAGCTTGACTATAACATAGAGTGCAGGAAAAGGACAAATGTAAAATTAGGCTGAAAAGCGAGATCAGGACTAGACTGCAGAGGGCTATAATTGGCAGAATAAAAAATTGGTATTTTATTCCAGAAGAAATTATAAGCCACTAAAGACTTTTGAACAAGACAGTGACATGGTCAGTCCTGTGCTTTAAATTGGAGACAACATAGTAGTGTGAAAAGAATGTGGACTCTGGAGTTAAAGAAACAGAATTGAGACTCAACCTCTAAAACCCCCCTGCCCATTTAAATTTGGGAAAGCCCTTGGCCCTCAGTTTTTACATCTGTAAAATGAAGGAGTTGAACCAAGTGACCTTTAAAAACACTTCCTGCTCTAGAATTATGATGCTGTAAATTTAATTTGGAAGCCATATGAGGAATGGACTAGAGAGCGGAGAAATTGGAATCAAGGAAAACTAGCAGGCAAGGTATGACAAAAGTGTAGATAAAGAGGAACAAGGATAAGGCAAGAGAAGTTAGGGAATAGAATTAAAAGGATGAAAGAGGAGAAAAGAGTCAAAGGTGACTTGGAGATTTCAAATCTTCAAGTAAAAAAGATTATTAGTGCTCTCAACAAAAGGAAGGGAGGTAGGAAGACAAGTGAATAAATGAATTCAGCTAATAATAAATCTAAAAATTCTGAATCAGCCTGGGACTCATGGCATATGATGTATGAGAAAGTAAAGATATGAAGTAACTTTTACCCCTAAAAGCTGATGATTTGCATGTTTTCATTTTGATAGACCAATAATTTTCACATGTGTCTCTCTCTGTGTCTCTCTCTGTGTGTCTCTCTGTGTCTCTCTGTCTCTGTCTCTGCTCTGTCTCTGTCTCTGTCTCTCTATCTCTCTCTGTCTCTCTCTCTGTCTCTGTCTCTCTCTCTCTCTCTCTCTCTCTCTCTCTGTCTCTCTCTCTCTCTCTCTCTCTCTCTGTCTCTGTCTCTCTCTCTCTCTTCCCCTCCCAGAAAGAAACTCACAGGTGAAAACTCTCTCTGTCAATTCAATCTGGTACCTTTTCCACAACTTATATAGTCTGAGAAACAGAAGCCTGCCCAGAGTCATAAAATCAGTGTGTCAGAAGTGGATCTTGAGACCCAGATTTCCTGGTTCTCTACCAGAATCTGCAGTCCAGCTCTTTTCCAACTATATAATATCTCCTCTCTAAGGAATCATTTTAGAAATGGGAATGAACAAAGTTTTACATAAGAGTCAAGGAAAATGAAAATAAATATGCAAAAAAAATTATTCTTATATGTCAAAAATTTAAATTAAATTAATTTTATTTTAAATTTAATTTTAATTAACTTCCTATAAAGAACAAAATTATTTTAACAGCATTTCCTTTATTTTTTTTATTTCAATGGGATCAATTGTTCTACAATTTTTTTACCACTGAGATCGAAACTAATAGTAACTTTTGTTTCTGTTTTCGGGAAGTATTTGTATGCATAAGGTTATACTCCTCCCTCACATTAGCTGGGTTACCAACTCTGTGCTAGCACTAAATAAAATATGCTACACTTAAATAAAAAGACATTTTAATAATTTAAATTTAGATTAATTTAATTTAAATTTACATTAATTTAAATTACTATTTAGAATATGATTAAGTGTATCAGAGAAATAGATCTAAAAGCATTTATGAAGCATTTAATATGTACCAGGCACAATCCTAAGCACTAGGGATACCCCAAAAAGACAATAACCATTTTACTGATTTTGACTGATACGGTGTAAATCCCTTCATCTCTTTGGACTTGTGTTTTCATTGGTAAAATCAAAGTAAAAACTTTCCAAATTCTAAATCCTACAGTCGATCTATAATAATGGATCTCACTGATGAACATAGACAATCATATTTAAAAGAAAATGAGGTTCCAAATATTGTCAATCAAATGAGATAATATATGTAAAGAGTTTTAGAAATTTTAAAATGCTATTTAAATGTTACTTATTATTAATATGATTCTAATAGACAACTATTACTTCTAGAATACAGTTCTATGTCTTTGCTCTGCTTAATTCCATAAATAACACCATATTGAGGTATGTCTTAATTTACATCTACAATTAAGAACAGAAATAATTATTCCAATGCAATATAGGAGTAGAAGATTTGTAATCACTGGGCATGGTTTAAAGCTTGACTCTACTAATTACTACTTACAGTAATTTGAACTAGTTACTTAACCACTCTGAGCCTCTGTTTCCTTATCTTTAAAATGATGGGACTGAACTAGATGACTTTTAAGATTACTTTCAGATTTTAAAAAAGGTTCCCATGACCTTAAATTCTGCAGTTTGTTTAATAGGGATGGAATTTAGGCTGACCAGCTTACTATTCTGAGAATGTTATTCTGTATTCTATTATATTCAGAACCCTTGGAGGGTTCTTAGCTGGAGATATAAGAGGAAGGCATTGCACTAGTATTAGAAATATTGTATCACTCTTGGTTCTGAGCTCCAAACCTTACTGCATCAATTTACATTCCAAAGGTTATTTTCACCCCCAGAAGGGTTGCAAATGGAAGATTTTCATTCTTTTCCATTTTTAAAAGAAGTTTACCTCTAGAAGTCACAATATTATATAAATTCTTCAATTATGGGAACTACTTTTGTTTGAAAGTTTTGTTTTCCCTGCTCATGGGATTCTGAATTTCTTTAGAAACCACCTTTAATTTTACCTTGAAAATGATCTTCTTAAAATGTAAGAGGCTATATTGGACTGCTTCCAAAGATGTTGTATTCATGGAGAACTGATTACTGCAAGGACTTATTAGTTCTAGAAAAGGGAAGACATCAGTCCCTCAGTTCCCTGGCACAGCTGCAATAGCAGAAATAAAGGGATTAAACCACATCAATTTTTGAGAATTCAGAGCACCTCTCACTCATGTTATCTGTTCCAAAGTCATCATAACTAATAGTTGGACTATTGGTCTTCAAACATTCAGAGAAATGTGAGCCTTTTCCCAACTTCCAAAAAAACCATAAAAAGTTCATACACATTTTTCTTATTAAAATTTCATTAAAGTCTTAGATACCATAGCATAATTCAGAATGACCCTGAATCTTTGAATTCCATGCTAATGGAGCACAAATTGTGGAAGGGTCTAATAAGTTGAAAAGATTTTAAGTACAGTCTGACAATGTTTGCCAGATTTCTTGTTTGTTATCTGAGGACCAGCCTACTCAAGTACACTGACAGTAATCACAAAAAGGCTATTCAGTAGGTGACAAATTATTTAGATTAGTGACTACTTCTTTACTGCCTAAAAACACACTTATGTCTCCCCCTCTCCTATTCTCAGAAAATCCTCATTTAAACAATTCATCCCAGATATCTATCTATCTATCTGTCTGTCTGTCTGGGTCTACTGATCTATCTATTAACACTATCTCAGTTTCCAATCCTTTGCCACCCTAAAAAGAGGTATAATTACTTTTTTACATTATTAGTTTATTTTACATAGAACTAATCCTTTTCTTTATCTACATTTCCTTTCATTCTCCCTTTTCTCTTTTTCCTCTCACTTCCTATAGAGTGAAATGAATTCCTGTAACTGTATATTTTTTCCCCATTGACAAGTAGAAACAAGAGTGGGGTTCCTCCTACCCTTTCTCCTAGTAGTACAGATTTCTACTCGCATACTCTGATTACATGAGATAATTTTCTATACCCTCTCCTTTTCCTCCCATAATGTATTCTTTAACTCATCCCTTTCTATTCATTTTCTTAAAGATATCAAGACATAATAGAATTGCTTCCAGTTCTGTATAATTAGACTCCCACTATTACCCCAGATAATGATAGGTTTCAGAAGTGATACATGTACTATCTCAACTCGTTGAAATGTAAATAGTTTAAGTTCTTTTAATATTTTATTGATTTTTTTGATCATCTTTACCTTTTCTTTTGTCTCTTATTTTTTGCAATTCCAAGTTTCTATCCAGTTTTGGTCATTTCATGAAGAATGCCTGGAAGACTTCTATTTCATCAAGGGTCTATTTTTCCCCTACAGGATTATGCTCAATTCTGTTGAATAAATTATTTTGGTTCTAAGTCTTCGCCTTCTAGAATACCTAATCCTAAACTCACCATTTCCTTGCAATGATAGTTTCTACATCATGTATGATCCTAACTGTGACTCCATAGTATTTGAATTCTCCTTTGTTAACTGCTTGAAGTATTTTCTTTCCTTTGAACTAGAAACACTATATATTTATTTATAATATTCTGAGATTTTTCATTTTGGTTTATTTTGGGTTTTTTTCCTTTTGTTGGGGGGGTGATTTGTAGATTTGTTTGTATTTTTTACTTTGTCCTCTGCATCTAAGAGATCTGTAAAGGTTTTTTTTATGATTTCTGGAAATATAATATCTGGGATTACTTTGTGTCTTGACTTTCCAGCAGTTCATCAACATCTTAAATGGACTCTCCTTAATCTGTTTTCTAATCAGTTGTTTCTATGTTTTCTGATACTCCCCCCTTTTGACTTTGTATTATTATTTTGCTATTTGATGGAGTTAATAATTTTAGAGAGTATTTGACTGGGACAATTTACATCTCAAGTTAATTATCTTCCAATTCTTTTTACTATACCTCTCATTTCTAGTGATCTCATTTCATTAATAACAAATGTGTTTATTATTCTTTTTTGAGCTCTTCTTATTCTCTTCTGTATTTGTGTTTTGAGTGTCCTTGACACATAATACCTTTTTAATGGTAGAATTGCTTTTTTCCTTTATTCATTCTTCCAGCCTATTTACTGACTTTGGCTTTTATATTGGGTATGGGTTCTCAACATTTCTGGAGGATATGTTTGTTCTGGTCTTCATATTGCTTTCTTTGAGTATTAAGTATTGTTATTCTAGCATCTTCAAGACAGACTAGGAATGTGGAAACTTTCAGTGCTTCCCAAATTGTCTTGTTCAGGGCAAAGTCTGACTCCTGCCTCACCACCAGGGTTGAACTCTGCAAGTTCCATGGGTTTGGGTCTGAGCACTAAATAGGCTTGTAGACTTGTCCTATTTTGAATTTCAGTATAGTGCTAGTAGACTCAGGCATTATCATTCAGCTTGAAAATTCTGTTTTCAAAGTGTTAAAAATACAGGGCTTCCTTTAGTCTTGGATCTCTGTCCTGGATATTTTTTTTACATATCCCACTCCTTACTTAAGAAATTCCTATGGATCCCTATCATTTCTCAGATCAAATATGAAATCCTCTATTTTGTTTTGAAATACCTTCACAACCTAGAACTCCACCCCCTTATAATTTTCCAATTTTCTTACATCATATCCACTGTTGTGTAGTCTTCATCCAAGGTACTGATCTCCTTGCTGTTTCACAAAGAAGATATTCTATCTCTTGGCTCCAGGAATTTTTTCTAGCTTTCCCATACTTGGAATGTTCTCCTTTTTCATTTCTATCGACTGCTTTCTTTTAAATCCCAACTAAACTTTAATCTGCTAAGAAAGCCTTTCCGAAGCCAACCTAATTAAACTCCTTTTCCTCTCAGTTATTTCCTAATCTTTTTGTCTATACATATTTGTCTACTTATTGCTTTCCATTAGACTATGAGTTCATTGAGGACAAAGACGATCTTTTATCTCTTTTTATATTTTCAGTATTTACCAGAATAACTGATATGTTTTAGGTTCTTAATTAATACTTACTGTCCAGCTCTGCAAGCTTCAAACTAAGTTGGAGCATGGAACTGAGATATTACTTTACTCCTGGTATCTGAGTCACACAGTTTCTGTTTTCATGTAAACTTCTCTCTCCCTAATTACAGCCTATTGCAATAACTGTTCCTCATTTTGGAATGTCACCCTTAGACACAACTCTCCTCAATCCATCCAGGATCTATGACCCAGAATTTGGTAATAATCAACAAAACTGCCAACTAGAACTCATTCCTGCCTATACATGTTTATGTGGATCTATGCTACATCTTTGCTGGATGTGGGACCTTACCTTGTTCTGATACATAATTTCTCCCTATGTGAGTAGTTCACTTGGCATACTTCTGACTGAAATCATTTTAGTGTCCATAAAACTCTAAATTTTATTACAAAATGTAGGCTGGAAAATGGTTTGTTGTGATTTTTTTCTTGGATTTCCTGATTAGTATTTGGTCTGGTAAATTTTCTGCATCTTTTTTGAAGTTGTTTTGTTTCTGTTTTTGCTTTTTTTGGACTGAGGGAAAATTATATATTTCTGCCTGGCATATAGTCATTTTAGCTCCCCTTTCTCAGTGATTCTTTAATTCCTTAATCTAATTGCCTTTTATTAGAATGGACAATAGGCATCTTAAACTTTGTGTATTCAAAACTAAACTCACTGTCTTTCCACCAAAAACTTTCCCTCTTCCAAAATTTCCTATTTCTGTCATGAATACTACTATCCTGTCAATTGTTCAGGCTCATACCCTAGGGGTAATATTAAATTTGTCACACAACCCACATATTCAATTTATTTCTGCTTGTTTCCTATGTCTCACAATATCTCTCATATACTTCCTCTTTACTCCTCTGAAAATGCCACAAAGCTAGCATGGACCCTTATCACTTAATATCAGAATTATTGCAATAGTCAGCTTTCTGGTTGATCTCCCTAAATCTACTCTCTCCCTACTACAATATTGGAAAAATAATGAGTTTAATTTTGGACACATAAAGTTTAAGATACCAAAGTGATATTTCTAAGGTTCAGGTCTGATGACCTTATACCCTTATTCAATAAAATTCAGTGGATCCCTATTATCTCCATTACATTTCAAGTAATATTTAATGACTCATAACTTAGCTCCTCCCTATTTTTCCAGTCTTCTTATCCCTTATTCTCTTTCATGTTTTCTTCAATTCAATCACTCTAGGCTCCATGCTGGTACTTTAACAAGACATTCCATTTTCCATTTCTATGCATTTCTATTGACTGCTTCCCATGTCTGGAATATTCTCTTGCCTCATATCTACCACCTGGCTTCTATAACTTCAACTAAGTTTTCATTTGAAAAGTTTGGTTTGGCCAGAGAATAGAATTCAGGCAGCACCAGATTGTAGAGAGCCATAAACTACTAGGCAAAGAAGGTTTAATTTGATCCAGTATAACATAATAAACCATAGATAAATATGTACATGGAAGCAACTATATACAAACATGTGGAGAATAAATTAAATATAAGGCACTATCATTAGTCAGGAAAGACTTCTTGCATAAAGTAGACTTCTGAGACTTGAAGGATGCCAGTGGTAGTACTGTCAGAGGAGAAATATGAGTGATGTACAATTGGGTATAGGGTAGGGACAGAGAAAAAAGGTTTTGAGAATCACACCTGGATTACAAATCTGGGTGATTGAGAGGATTTTGAGGCCCTCAACAATAAAAGGAAAATTCAGAAGTAGGGAATATTATGGCTTTATGTGTGACTTTTTTTTAATTTTGTTTTAATCTTTTTTGTTGATAATTAAGTTTTGAATTTTTTTAAATTAAAAATAGGAAGAAAGCCAGTAAAGTGCGAGTATCTCAAAATTCAAAAGAAATGTATAATTGTACAAAAGTAGGCTATGCTGAGCAGTGTTGACTGCTCCAGAGAAATCAAAAACAATGGGGACTCAAAAAAAGAGCATAAGTTGTTAATATGCTGAGCTGCTAAGCATAGTTGGAGAAAATAATTTCTCCTACAAATATATGATACATAACTTCAGTTGCCCCCTCACTAATAATTGGCAATTATTCTACTCTTCTTTTATTGATCTTTCATTACCCCCAAAAAACCATTATTCCAAATTTTTTTTTCATTTCCCATATTATCAACTGAAAGATTTGTCTCCACTCTCACAATAAATGACTGAGTCTCTTTCTTTTGAGATTACTGAGGCCATCTTAGACTTCCCAAACTCTTCTTCTTTATTTCTTTAAACTTCTCAGTATCATCATATACTTTTATTCCCCACTATTTTTGTCTCAGAGGAAAAAGAAAATATTCATACTTCCTTGTTTCTTCTACTTGTGCTCTTGTTTACCACATTTTGCTGTAGATTTCTTCAGCCTATCTTTCTCTGTCTCTTATCATCTATTTACAATATGTTCAGATTTCCTCAATCTTTTTTAAAAACTATTTTTTTACCCAAATAACCCAATTTTTTTACCCAATACCCAAAAAATTTTGGACTCTTTTATCCCATGCTGGTATAGTCACATTTTCTCCTTCCCTTCAATTCTAAGCATTAGGTAAAAGGTATATCTATGCCAAGCTACCACTTTCTTACCACCTACTCTCTTTATTTCCTTGCAATATGTTTTCCATTTCTCCCACTCACTGAAACTTGTCTTCCTATGATCCTTAAAAGATATCCAGTTTTTGATAAACAGGTTGATGCCAACAAGAAAGTCCAAGGCACAGAGAGATTATGAGTCCCTACAAGGATCTATTCAAAGCTAGCTAACAGTAATACAAAGGCTAAAGACTTTCTTAACTCTGAAGCAATAACTTTTTGCACTATACCACATTGTTCTAGGTAGAAACAGAGTTGTAAAAAAAACAAAGAAAAATGTCAGTAAGATAGAAGGCATCAGAATGTATATAATACACAGATCTTCAATAACATTAAGTTTATTGATCTTCCATAATCAGGACACTAGAGATAGAGAGGAATATTCAAAGAAAGCAAGTCCATGTAGCAAATAAAATCCTAAAAACTTAAGAATTAGAATGAACATTGGGCATCTTTAGATCCAATTCATACCTATAAAGGAATCATTTCTATATTACCCCCCAAGAAGTAGTCACCCAGTCACTGCCAGTAACATGCATAGCACTACTTTCAAAGGGAGCCTATTTCATTTAGAACAGGCTGTTTGTTGAGAAAGTAACTTATTTTTTTTCTTAAATGAAGTCAATATCTAAGTAACAGGCATTTCCACTCATTGTTCCTAGTTCTAGTTTCTCAAAGGAAAACTAAGCTTATTTTCTCTGACAGCTTCTAATACCAAAAAATTTCTCTCATGACCCATCTATCCCTAAGTGTTTTGTCCTCCAAGGAAGTTGTCAGGATTTTGAACTGATTTTCAATACTACATGGTTTTGATATCCAGGACAATCATTTCTAGATACATTTTAACTTCCCATGGACCTTCCTCAATGTAGTTCCTCAGAACTAAACTCAAGATGCAAATGCAGTCTGACTAGGGACATAATACAACAAAATTATCTCTTCCCTCATTATTGACAATGTAAAATAAAAGAATAAGTAGCTTGTGTATATGTGTGTATTTACTACCATTTTACACTATTGTTTCATATTCATCATAAGTTTTACTAAAATCTCAAGGTCTTTTTTGTAAGGCTGTTCCATGTTCCAATATTTCCTTCATCTTATAATTGGAAATTGATTGTTTTATCTCAGTTATTGGACTGTGTATGAGTATAATCTTACTAGATTCAAGCTTATCAAGATCTTTATTAATATTTGCTCTAACTTTCCCTTCTAGTTTCATGCCACCTGTCAACTTGAAATGTGAGACATCTATAAAATAATGCCAGTTATTTATTATTTTTAAATGAACAATAATAAATAGATAGGTAAATTAAAAAATAAATATTTTAAGTGAACAAAACATAATTGGAGACAAAGCCTCAAAGCACTTCATTATAGAAATTTCTCCAAGCTAGTATCTTTCCATTAAGTACCATTCTTTGGGTCCTTTAAATGAGCCATTCTGAAACCTAATAAACTGTGTAATCACCCATAGCTTCTTTCTTCACTTTGTACAAAAACTATCAAGAGAAATTAAGATAAATAGATACCTTGGTCAAATCCAAATATACTCTGTATAAGGCACTCTCTACATTTACCAATTATGTAATCCTATCCAAAAAATGTAATTTACTTTAATAGTACTTGTTCTTCACAAACTGGTGTTGCTTTGAAGTGATCACTATTTCCCAAATTAAGTGCTCAGGATACATTACTTCAATAATGAATTCTGAAATTTTGCCAGAAATTGAAGTCATGATCACTGACCAATAGGTTGAAGAATTTACCTACCTTCCTTCTCTTTTTTGAAAATCAGGTATTTTCTACCTCTGATCTTTGAATATCTCTCCAATTCTCCACAAATCTTCAAAAATCACCCACATATTTTAAAAAGCACATTTACAATTTTTTTCATTGTACTTGCCATTTTTTATGCTTAACCTACAAAGCTTTAGGCAAATGAAAGCTGTGATAGATGAGCTTCAGAAAACAGACTTGATATAAAGGAATTTAAAAAGCTCATTATAGACAAATTTTAACATATTAAAAATAAACCTGTACTTTTTAAGTACCATATAATGGAGTAAGCTTTCAAAAAAAAAAGCTTCTCTTTTCACACAAATTAAAATCTGCCATACTTTTAGTCCAGAATACAATTGCTAACAGAAAAATACATGCAATTGAGTCTATGAACATATGTATTTTCCCCAAATATGCAATATAAATACTGAAGCAAGGAATAGAAGACTCATTTCTAATATAGGGCCTGACATCACTGGAGTTGAGAAGGCAGGAGATTCAGTTCCAGACCTTTCAGCAGCTTACCTCCCAAAGGAATTTTAAATCAAAGTAATTTTTAAATTTTAAAATTCATATATTTGCAACACTGCTGTTGTCACTTCCCTGGAAAGCAATTCATTCAGGCTCAGTTCTTTCTTTCTTGATGTATTAGTAATCTTGTCATTTCTATTTTTCTCCACATTCTGGTCACTACTAAAAAGCATTAATACAAATATTTTGAAAAAAGGTCTAGAGAAAATTTAAAATTCTTTCATGTGTAAATAAATATAAGGAGATGTATGTGCAAAAGCATACATATATAAAATCCCATGAGCACAAAACTAATGTGCTTTTTAAAAAAAAAACCATTTGCCCTTCTGAGAGTAAAAACACATTTCAATTGTAAATTGACAAAATGGATTTTTGAGTCTAAAATCAAGCAGACTGCAGTGACTAGACTTCAAAAAGGTGACCTTCAGCCCTTGTTATCATACTCAGCAGCTCAATTTTTTCAGTACCCTAAAAAGGTAATAACAGTTGAAAATTTGTCTAGAAATATGATAGCAGCTACTTTTTTAAATAACTGTTAGTAACTATATTCTCTTTATAATCATAAAATCACTTTATATTCTTAAGTATTTGAAATGTATTTTTTAAAACAAATAGTTTTTATTTTTGTTTTTTTGAACTCAGGATGATGAGTCTTCTTGACTCCTGATCTGGCACTCTACTGTGCCACCTAACTGCCTTGTTTTTTGTTTTTGTTTTTATTTTTATTTTTAAGTAAATTATATTTTTCTCTGTCAATCAAAATCTGTTTCCCATAATTAAAACTACAACTATTAAGAAAGCAAGAGAAACAGGAAAATTCCTGTTGCAAACATAGTATTGTATTTAGAATACATAGAAATTAAGTACCACTTTTTAAGAAGATGAGGGGAAAATGATATTTATATGATTTCAATGTTTGCAAAATACCCCACTTTACAGATGAAAAATGCAAATCAAAGAGGCTAAGTGACTCTCTTTGAGTCATACAGCTAGTGACTGAAACTCCAAACTGTATCTTCCCCATTCCAAATCTATTGCTACTGTCCAGCTTCCCCCAAAGTAATTGAGAATCTGCTTCAATTAAACAAATACATTTAAACCACAAATGTAAATGACACACTAACTTGCCTCTTTTCTTATCCAAGTTATTCTCTTTTTAAAAAAAAAGTTCATATAATATCAAAAATTCAAAAATACTACTGTTCTAGCTCTTGATCTTCACTATATTTAATCCATTTTACCTATAGAGAGAACTTGAATAAAGTTATCTCACCCTCAAAACCCCTATATGAAGACAGGGAACATGAACCCCATTTTATAAGTGAAGAGTAAGTATTCAGAGAAGCTCAAATGTAGTTGTTTCTCCAGGTTCAGCCCATGGCTATCTGTGCATCCACTTATATTCATTTCCTGGAAATTTTATATAGTTTTAGGACAGAGAGGGATTAAAGGATCTGAGTGAGTTCATTGAAGACAGGAAATATTTCTTTGTATTCCCAGCATTTAGTCCAGTACCTGGCAGTAGTACTTAATAAATGGTAGTTAACTTGGTGATAGTGAGGATAAAGAAAAAGTTTAAGAGGAATGAATAAAGGGAGGTGTAGATAAGCATGCAACTGTGATCACTGAGGGAAGTTCAAGGTCTTGAAGATCAAGCACTTTCAGATGAGAATAAAATATAAATTGTAGGTGGCTATAGGAAAGTGGAGAAGGAAGCTGCAATATTTTAGGAAAGTGATGAAATGGGAACTCAAAATTTTAGAAAGGTCATCAACATGATTGCTTTCATCCTTGCCATGACCCCTTTTATGTTACTCTTCTGCTCAAAAATAGTAAAAGATAGCATTTATTTATAAAACACTTTAACATTTGTAAAGGAATAGAATTGATATCCTAAAACAGCCCCATGTGGTAAATACTATAGATGTTTTATCATCATTTTACAGATGAAAAAATTCAGACACAGATATTATGTCTTCTAGGCAAGATAATCAGTAACTATCTAAAAAAAAAAAAAAGAAGGGAAATAAGGGGAGGAGGGGGAGATTTTTAAACTGAGGCTTCCTATTTAAGTCCACAGTGGCTTTATTATCATCAAGTGAAATTTAAATTTTTCAGTAGTATACTCAAGGCCATGTCCACATGTCTTCTCTTTAATATGTATTCTGTGTGTATAAGACATATATTTGTAAACATATGTGTATATATACATATACACAAAAATACCTACATATATGAGGCTACAAGTAGGCAGGTTCCTGGCACATAGTAGGTACCTAATAAAATGCATATTTCCTTCCTCCACCAATCCATCATTGAATATGAACAACTTATCTGTAATATATGTCTTAGAAAATTAGAATAAAAAAGTATGAATTATTTAACCATAAAAACATGGGCCACCTAAAAATTTGGGGTCCCAGACTGATGTCACAAGGTGTCTCAAAAGAATTTGCAGGCTTGAACCCATCTCCTTAGTCAAGGGGCAAAGCTTTATCACAATAGTAAGGCCATTACAAAGTGGGCTGAATTGTAAGGGAATTCAGCAGAGAAACAGAAGCAAGGATATAGATTTATCTAGCTTTTAATCATAAATATACTAATTCTAAGACTCATAGGTAGGAAGGAGTGGTCTCCAGAATTTGGTTCTCTTGACCAGATTATTATTGATTACATTATCAGTCAACAATGAATTGAGGAGTGGTCTTATTCACTATTATCTCAGGAGTTTGATCTATGGGAGTTGTTAGAGCCAGAAGCTATCTGACTAAGGAGTGGTCAGAATCAGACAAATTGTGCATGGGAGTTTCCTGAGGCAGAAAATCTAGAATTGCTGCCTTATTGCCAGAACAGAAGTCCCCCTAAAATCAGGGGACCACAAAATCATATTCCATCATTAGGATCAAACCTTGAATATAATTCCTGAATTCAAGACCAGTTCTCTATCCATTATACCACATTGTAAATCATTTATAAAATGTATATCAATAATTTTATAAATATAACTTACATTTTCATAACATTTGACACTTACAAAGACCTTCCTTACAATATCTCTGTAAGTATATAATACAAGTATTGTTAATCCCATTTTGTAGATGAAGAAGCTGAGGTAAGCAAAGGTTAAATGATCTGACCAATGTCACATAGCAAGCAAGGATCAGAGTTAGCATTCTAACTCAAGTCCTCCTGACCCCCAGATTTGTATTTGCCCAAGACCTCTTCTTAAGGTTCTTTCCATATAGAATTTGCCTTAGTTAGGCCACATATTATCATGTTGGGATTGATACCATGCTTGTTTTTGCTTTTGAAGGTTCAATCAGGTTCTATCAGGCCAATAAAATGCCTTTCCACTTTTTATGTCAACCTCATCCATTCTGCAACTCCTAGCTCAAACTCCACAATCTTTCCTATCCACTCTGAATATCACATTTAGAGCCACATAGTACTTAGAAACTATACATTTTAGCAGTGTTTCATGTGTAATTGTTTCATAAGTGTTAATCTTATACCTCTAGATCTATTTTTAAACTTCTTAAAATCAGAAACCCTATCTTAGCATTCTTTTCTGTATTCTCCACTCTGTTATATTCAGTAAATTCTTAGAGTTCTCTATATTGAAAAGGGCACTGTACTAGCAAGTTATAAGATCCCATCCAGTTCTGAAATTCTAAATAATCTATAACTACTTCAGATGAATCAACTGTAATCCCAGTACTATTGAGTCAGGAATAAAATTCAGGTCCCTTGATTGTTTTGAGTTTCTGACCCCTGTACTGCACTGCTTTTTTTTTAAATGCATAAAGAAATTCATCATTGCTTCTGTCTGACCTTGACATTTGCTCAAAGAAACATGCTTGTACTTGTTTCACCATAAAATATGTTGTTAGTTTGGTCACTGACTTTTGAAGGTTGAATTAAGGAACAGAAGAGTTTTTGTTATTTTTAAAGTTACCTTTGCTATTAAAAAAATTATCCTATGGAATTTTCTTTCAGAAGTTACATCATTTCCATATATGAAATGAAGTTGACATATCTCAAAGATGAATAAAACAGCTGCTTATGCCATCATTAAAAGTAGAAATTTTTTTGATTCTAGAGAGCAGAAGGCACTACAGAAGCTGTTGGGGGAAGAGATGTCATATTTCAAAAACTACTATACAAAAATATTCTTACACCTTTCTCTCAACCCCAATGTCATTTTTTTCCTCTGGGCTAATTATTGATATAATTTTTGATGATCTTCCACCAAATGTCTTCTGTGGAACCTCATTGTGACTTGGAGGTGATTCTAAGTTCTCAAAGGCTTTGTCAGCAGAGGATAAATTCATCATTCTAGTTTAGAATGATGAGTCTAAGATAATGAATAATTACATATTTATCATCCAATCTAAATTTAGAGAGGTTTGTAGCTGCAAATGATGATTTGGGGGGACCCAGTTAATCTGAGGACTTAAATCTTATGGCACTATAAATATAGATGAAGGGCACATTCTGACAAAATCACAACCCCTGAAAATATTGAAATAATATTTCCTAATTAGAGCATTAATACAATATCATATAATCCAATAAAGATTTACTGAACAAATACCATGAGCGAGATATTGGAAATACATTGACAGAAGTGAAATAGACCCTTCCCACAAGACATTTTACTCTGTTAGGGAATATACCAAGTAAATGTAACCCAGGATTCAAGATAGGTTCATTTGCATAAAATTATATTCATGGATGGAAAGAAAGATTACTTGATTTTGCATATCTATATAAGGAATAAGTTTATAAAGAACTTGAAGACAAAGGTTTCTCCTCTCTTTCCAGTAATAATTTCCAACTTGCCTCCCTGGACACTTCAGAGGATTTCCCTTTAAGAAATATTTAGATAAAGGCATTCATACCCATAACTTAAATGGGGAAAATACACACACACACACACACACACACACACACACACACACACACACACACACACCCCTTACATACAGACAGCACTAATTATAAAAGCCTGGTTGTTGTCTTTTCTTCTTGAAAAGGATCAAAATGACATCGCTCTATTGGAGTCAAGGTACATTATTTCCAACTCTGGGAGATCAGACCAACAGAAGCTTAGAAGACCACTGCAAGAGAAGTACAAATAGTGCTTATTTTATGGTAGAGATGTCTGACTTTGCAAGTCCGTGTTTCTTTTAAGCTACTGCAATTCTGCTTTGCTCACAGAGCACAGTGCCTTCTTTGATGAGAGCACCATGCTGGGCTGTCCTTCACCAGTGTCTCCAATGTCATGTAACTGATTCCAAAGTTCTTCCAATAGACCTTGAGAATGTTCTTGTGTAGCTCCTTCTAACTTTCATGTTAAGTGCTTACTTTGTGTGAGTTTTCCATAACATTTGCATTAGAACAAAGTGGCCAGTGCCCATTGGAGTTGCTCTCTCTGCATTAGAGTTTGAATATTTGACAGTTTAGCTCAGGGGAGGTAGAGCCAAGATGGCAGAGTAAAACCAGGACCTCCTTGAGCTCTTCCCTAAACCCCTCCAACTAGCCTTAAATAATGACTCCAAACAAGTTCTAGAGCAGCAGAACTGACAAAAAGAGAAGTTTTTCAGCCCAAAACAACTTAGGTAACAGAATTTACGGTCCAGGTTGCACCAAGGTGAGAGTGGAGTGCAACCTAAGCCAGCAGAGACTGGGTCCGGGTAAACCAGGAGCAGGCTTTAGGAAGACTGAATCAGTGGCAGAACAGGCAATTTCCAGACCTTTCAGCCCAGAGATGCCAAAGACAACTTAGAAAGCATCAGAAAAGATCCGTTGCAACTGGGTAAGAGTGGAACACAATCCAGCATAGGCCATACCAACATCAGGAGCAAGCTTCAGCAGCCATCGATTCAGCAACAGCAGTGGCTGCTTCTGGAACTCTCAGTTTACCAACAGTAAAGGGATTAAACAACTTGTGAGCAGCTTGCAAGCATCTCTTTGCTGAGTACTGAGGCAATACTCTGTTGCTTTGTCCATATTTGGATTTAGGTCACAGTCCTAGGGTCACTAGTCCAAGATAAGAGTGCTAGAACACCAGAGCTTGCAGCCACACATCCTCCTCACAGTGCCAGGGCAGAAAAGAGGGCTGTGGACACTCACAGACAAGAACACAAGACAAGAGAGCAGTAAACGCATTGCATCATACCGTCTTGGAAGAACTGAAAACTTATGGTTTCCTAGAATGATCTCTGAAAACAATAGCGCAAAACCTCTGAAGCTTGGGACAATGCACCTTCCACCCTAGAAGCAGAGTTCTACTTCAACAAAGAGTCAAAAGCCAAGTCAGTTAGACTGGGCAAATGAACAAGCAACAGAAAAAAAAAATTCTGATCGCAGAAAGCTACCATGGTGACAAAGAAGATCAAAACAAACATTCAGAAGATAACAATCAAAGCTCCTACATCCAAAGCTTTTAAGAAGAATATTAATTACCCTCAGGTCATGTAACAGGTGAAAAAGGTTTTTGAAAATCAGGTAACAGAGATAGAAGAAAATTGGGAGGAGAAATGAGAATGATGCAAAAAATCATGAAAAATAAGTTAATAGCTTGGCAAAGGACACACACACACACACACACACACACAAAATACTGAAGAAAAAAAAACACTTTTACAAAAATACACTATAGAAAAGAAAGTACAAAAAGTCAATGTGAAGAAGAATGTCTTAAGAAGCAGAATGAAACAAATGGAAAAGGAAGTACAAAAGCCCAATGAAGAAAATAAATCCTTAAAAATTAAAATTGAGCAAATGGAAACTAATGACCTTACAAAAAAAAATCAAGAAAAATAGCACAAAACCAAAAGAATGAAAAAATTAAAGAAAACATGAAATATCTCATTGAAAAATAATTGAACTTCTGATGGAAAGTGCATCCACATCTAGAGCGTATGGAGATTAAATGAAGGAAAGCATAGTATTTCCACTGTGTTGTTGTTGTTTGCTTCCTTACTTGTTTGGTTTCTTTTTTTCTTTCTCATGGTTTTTTTTCTCTTTTGATATGATTTTTGTGCAATATGATGAATATGGAAATATGTTTAGAAGAATTGCACATATTTAACCTATATTGGATTGCTTATTGTCTTATGGAATTGGAAGGGAGAGGGAAGGAGAAAAATGTAAAACACAGGTCTTACAAAGGTGAATGTTGAAAACTATTTTTGTATACATTTGGAAAAAATAAAATACTATTTTAAAAAAAGGAATAATAAGATAAATAATTGACCTGGAAAATGCATACAGGAGAGATAATTTTTAAATTTTTGGACTATCAGAAAGACATGATCAAAAAAAGATACTATCAAGATACTATCAAGGAAAAGTACCATGATATTCTAGAACCAGAGAATAAAATAAACATTAAAAGAACTCACCAATCATCTCCTGAAAGATCCCAAAATGAAAATTCCCAGAAATATTATAGTCAGATTCCAGGGTTTCCAGGTCAAAGAGAAAATATTGCAAACAGCCAAAATAATAATAATAATAATACAAATATCACAGAGCCACAGACTTAGCAGTTTCTATACCAAAAGATGAGAGAGCTGTGAATATGATATTCTGGAGGGCAAAGGACCTAGAATTATAATCAAGAACCACCCACAAAGCTCAATATAATCCTTCAGTAGGGAAAAATGGATATTTAAAAAAATAAAGAACTTAAAAGTATTCTTGATGAAAGTTAAATAGAAAATTGACCTTTCAAATACAAAAATCAAGGGAAGTATAAAAAGATAAATATGAAAGTGAGATCATAAGGGACTTAATAAGGTTAAACTGCTTACACTCCTACATGGGAAGAATAAATTTGTAACTCATAAGAACTTTCTCCTTATTAAGGCAGTTATTAGAAATATATATAGACAGAAGTCACAGGTGTCAGTTAAATGTAAAGGGATAAAATCTAAAAAAAATAAGGGGTGAGAGGAATATACTGTGAGAAAGGAAAAGGAAGAGGTAAAATGGGATAAAATATCTCATATAAAAAGACAATTATCAGAATTGGCTCAAAGAGAAATAATATAGGGGCAGCTAGGTGGCGCAGTGGATAGAGCACCAGCCCTGAAGTCAGGAGGACCTGGGTTCAAATCTGGTCTCAGACACTTAACATTCCCTAGCTGTGTGACCCTGGGCAAGTCACTTAACCTCAATTGCCTCAGCAAAAAAAAGCAAAAAAAGAAAGAGAAATAATATATACAATCAAATTGGTATAGAAATCTGTCTTACTCTACAAGAAAGTAGAAAGGGAAGAGGATAAGAGATTGAAGAGGGGATGATAAAAGGAAGGGCAGATTTGAAGAGGGGTAGTCACACACAAAACACTTTCAAAAGAAGGAGAGGGTAAAAGGAGAGATGAAATAGAATAAACAGGGGAGGAGGAGGAAATCAAATTGAAAGAAATAAAGATAACAAAAGTAACTGTGAAAACATTTTGAAGCAAATTTCTCTGACAGAGGCTTCATTTCTCAAACATGGAGAGAACTGAGTTGAATTTATAAAAATATAAGTTATTCCCCACTTGATAAATGATCAAAAAATATGAACAATTTTCAGATGAAGTAATCAAAACTAGCTATATTTCTATGGAAAAAATACTCTAATTCACTATTGATTGGAAATATGCAAATTAAAACAATTTTAGGTACTACTTCACACCTAATAGATGAGTTAATAGGACATAAAAAGAAAATGGCAAATGGTAAAAGGAATGTAGGAAAAATGAGACATTAATGCATTGTTGATGGAATTGTGAATGGAATCAAGTTAATAATTGATAGAGTGATTTGGAATTATGTCCAATGGGCTAGAAAACCATGCAGACCCTTTGACTTAACAATAATACTACTCAGTCTATATCCCAAAAGATATTTTTAAAAAATGAAAAATTTCTTTTTCATACAAAAATAATTACAGGACTTCTTTTCTGGAGGCAAAGAGTTAGAAATTGAGTGAATATCCATCTTTTGGGAAATGGCTGAAATTTGTGGTACATTATTAGGATAGAATACTATTGTGCTCTAAGAAATGATGAGTAGAAAAATTTGGAAAGAATTTCATAAGCTGATGCAAAGTGAAATGTACTGTGGACAAAGTAATGGCAATATTTCAAAATGATCAGCTGTGAACAATTTTGTTATTCTCAGCTGATCCAAGATAGTTCTGAAAGACTTATGATGAAAAATGCTATCCATCCCCACAGAAAGAATTGATGATGTCTGAATACAGATTGAAGCATGCTCTTAAATAAAAAACACTTTATTTTTCTAGAATTTTTTATTGTCTGTTTTCTTTTACCATATGACAATTATGAAAATGTTTTGTATGACTGTACATGTATTACTTATATTAAATTGCTTGCCTTATCAATAAAGAGTAGGAGGTGTGGAAAGAGGAGAGGTGGGAAAATAAAATACTAGATAATTTTTTTTTAAAAAAAACAGAAAAAGAAGAAAACTTCAGGACACAATGCCTTATCTTGTCATGTGATCTTCAGAATATTCCTAAAACAATTCATATGGAAGCAATTCATTTTCCTGGACTGTTGCTGGGAAGCTGTTCAGATTTCATAGGCATTTAGCAATGAAGTGAACACAATCACTCTTTTGAACACCAGTTTATGGAAACTAAATGGATGCCCATCTATTATGGAATGGCTAAATAAGTTATGGTATATGAATGTTATGGAATATTATTGTTCTATAAGAAACAATCAGCAGGATTATTTCAGAAAGGTCTGGAGAAACTTATATGAACTAATATTAAGTGAAATGAGAAGAACCAAAAGAATATTGTACAACAATATTATGTAATGATCAACTCTGATAGATGTGACTCTTTTCAACAATGAGGTGATTAACACCAGTTCCAATAGATTTGTGATGAAGAGAGCTATTTGCATCCAGAGAGAGGACTGTGGGGACTGATGTTTATCACAACATAGTACTTTCACCTTTTTGTTGCTGTTTGCTTGCATTTTGTTTTCTTTCTCATTTTTTTCCTTTTTAATTTGATTATTCTTGTGCAGCATGATAACTGTGGAAATATGTATAGAAGAATTGCACATGTTTAACATATATTGGATTACTTGCTGTCTAGGAGAGAAGTTAGGAAGAAGGGAGGGAGAAAAATTTAGAATACCAAGTTTTGAAAAGGTGAATGTTGAAAACTATCTTTGCATGTAGTTTGAAAATAAAAGGCTATCATTATAAAAGAGAGAGAGAACTTCAGTTTAAAAGACAATCTAATTCCTCTTCACTTCCATACTTTCCATCAAAACCTCCCAGACACCAATTTGGCTGTGCCAATGGGTGTATCAACCTCATTATCTATGTGTGAATCCCTGAAAGATATATTGTCAAGGTACATGAATTTATCCACACTATTCAATATTTCTCCATTTGCTAGAAAATCAATGATTCCATATATGGATGGTATAGTGATGGCTGGTAGAGAACCTGTGCTTTTTGGTACTAATTAAGCTACAATTAGCACAAACACCACACAATTGATCCATATTTTTTATTTCCAGAGGTTGAAGAAAGGGTTAGCATAGAATATTTATGCTTTGAAGCAGCTGTTTCAAGAAATGGAAAAAATAATCAATTAGACAGGAATAAAAGAATTGCCTTGTGTAGTGAGAGTCCATTTGACATTAGATAATATAAATTCGTAGGGGATCTAGTCCAAATGACTGTATAACTTACCTAGCTCCATTCAGCAGAATGTGAATAGGAAAAGAAAAATAAGACAATAGGAACAATCTAGGGTTGTGACTTGGCAAGATGGGAGCAAAGTTAGAGGACAAGTGAACAAGGGGTTCAAGTGAGGAGGCTAGTATGCAATTGAATTGCTCAACTAAATAATTGAGACTTTGAAGGAAGAAAAAATAGTCAGAACAGAGATGAAAATCTTGGAGAATACTGAAGGACAAAGAGGGTAAAGTTTATGATGAAGATAATAGTTTTTAGAAAAGGTATAGAAAAGTATATGTAAAGATGGAATGATCAGGTATAATCAAATAAGAGTTTCAGTGCTCTTGATCATAAAAGTGGAATACTTAAAAGTGGTAGTGACATAAATAGTATGATAATTCCTATTTATAACTGAAATAGAAAGGAAGAGTACTTTGTACAAGTTGAAAAACTTCCTGATTAGAATTCTAAAGGAACATCAACATTAACATTGAAGAATAAGGGAGGTATTGGGGGATAGACAAGAAAATTGAATCAAATTTCATTGAGAAATTTGGAAGAATGATCTATGCTGGTAGAACAAATCCACCAAATCTAACCTTAATATCACCTAGACCTCATCTTTCTGTTTTATTCAGAAGTTCATGAGGAAAGATTTTGTCAAATGTTTTGCTGAAATCTATTTATGGCATTTACTCAGCACTTAATAGATTGACTTTCCCTGTCTCTTCCTTTCTTCTCCCACAAAAAAAAAGAAAAAAAAAAGACATTTGCCCATTCTCTATCCTGACATATTTTCCCCATTCTTCATAGTTTTTCAGAGTTCAGCAGCAATAACTCTGAAATCAAATTACCTTATTAAAGAAGAAAATTGGGCTAATTTGATGCAACCTAATGATGAAAAATGCTGGCTTGATGATACCATATTCCATTCTACATATCCATGAATAATCCCTTTAATAACTTTCTGATAAATTTATCTCAAACAATGCCTTATCCTGGAATGCTATCATCTCTTCCTTTGCTAAGTAATTTGTATCCAAAAATCTTGTAGAAAGCAGGAAAAGAAAATCCTTTTTTAATTTTTTTTAATTTGACTAATCTAGGTCAGGACAGCTAGGTGGCATAGTAAATAGAATGCTAGGTCTAGAGGCAGGAAGCTGAGTCCTCTGAATTTAAATCCAGTCTCAGACACCTATGTGACCCTAAGCAAATCACTTAACCCTGTTTGCTTTAGTTTCCTCATCTTAAAACGATCTGAATAAGGAAATGGCAAACCACTTTGGTATCTTTGCCAAGAAAAAAAAATAGAATCATAAATTGCTGAACATGATTAAAACAACTGAACAATAACAAATCTAAGTCTATGGTAGCATATAATGACTAAATTTGGACATAAGATGGTCATAAAAGGTTATTTGCTTAACCACTTCTTTCTGTTTTTTAATGTACCAGAAAAAACATTGGGAAAAAAAAACAAATTTTTTCTGCTTTGGTGTAATTTGGGAGGAGAATGCTGTTCAACTTGGAAAACACAATAAAATCTATCCAACTATTACTTATTCCATTAAAGCCCAAACACAGCAACAAAAGAGATTTATAAACCAATGGTGAATTGTCTGATTTAACCAACATTAAACCTTCTCTACTTTTCCAAGTCACATATTTGATCTCTAAGTCTCTTGCTTTATATATTTTTGCTATTGAAACTAACATTTTAAGAGTCTTAAGAAACTAATGGCACTAAATGGCATTTATCTTGATGAGATTCAAAAAGCAGTTATTAATTGGTGTTAAACAACATTAAAGGCAAAAGGTGTTTAAAAAAAATTAAAGGCAAAAGTCTCTGAAATACTCATGTCCATTCTTAAAGTGGTATCAGTCTTGCCCAGCCTCCACAATAATTCATGAATGCAAGAAAAATTAAATGATACTGATCTTTGTGCCCTTGAGAACAAGTAAACTTTTCACTGTGGAACTCAATGAATTAAAGATGATGGAATATTCAAGTTATAAGTACAACCCATAGTCTCACTTAATTTATTTTTTCATGGTGAATGAGGATGAACAGAGCATAACCAAGATTTTTAACAACTTAATGATGCTTTTAATACTTTAATTTTAATTGGGTCTGTTTAGTAAAAAGCCTTATAGTAAATTGTAAAAATCAAAGGATCTTTAAATTTCATTGAGAAAACTTTGACCTAGCTGTGTGACCCTGGGCAAGTCACTTAACCTCAATTGCCTCAGCAAAAAGCAAAAAAAAAAAAAAACACTTTGTTATGAGCAGGTACTTTGGATTTATTTATGATATTATTTGTTAAACCACTGGTTTTTTAATCTCTGCAATCAGAAACCATACAGTACCACATTCTGTTTCTTTTAGAAGTGAAAAGGATTAAATAGTAGCATGCTCTTATAAAGAAGGTCTTAAGCTTATCAAAGTCACAGAACACCCTATCTTTATTAATACGTGAATATTGAAAAGTTGTCTCTTAGGAAAAAATACAAAAATATAACTTAAGAAAAGAAAAGCAGACAATCTAGTTACCTTATTGGTGTTTTGTTAATTTGCTTTCTGAAAACAAACCTAAACAATAATACTACTAAGATCAAGCTGAGACCATTTGTGATGATCAGGGAAAATAATATGCTTAAGGATGAGTTTAGTAATCCAAGTGTGATGTCCAAATGAATCACAAATACTTTTTCAATTATTCAGAATACATTTTCTGTTTTGCACTGATGACATGGTGGTTAAAGATAAAGAATAGTATATTTTGATGGTTATAATAGCATCTCCCTTACCAAATGAAGGACAGATTTTCTAAATACACATACCTCACAGAAACCACAAGTAACTCACCAAGCATCAGTTGACAAGCCCTGGGCCAGTAAGAATAATCAGATTATACTAATTACTTAATTATCATCTCGCTGGCCAAATAAAGGAAGGAAAATGAATTTTGGTATTAAAAAAACTTAGATAACCATACTAAAGTATAAGAGAGAGTGTAAAAAAAATAATCATAGCTCTGGAAAATAACTGATTCATAAATATGTTGGAAAGATCAATACAAAATAAATATAGCTTCCCCATTATGGTTTGTAAGTACCACCTCCATGTTGGCAAGCTTCTTTTCTCATTTTTCTTCCTACTCTGAAAATTCCTGAGTGAATCAGTCAGATTCTACATGTTCAAAAGAAGGTGAAAAACCTTTGAAAATGACTATGTTCAATTTACTGAGACTGAATTCAAATCATTTTTTCTTATCCATGGTAACAGTGAAGAATTCTCTCTATTGGTCTTTTTTGCCTATAGCCTTCACCTTATAAAACCTTTCCATGAAGTACAGAAACAATTCCTATGGCTTCAAATTCCCTTTCCCAAAAGTTATAAATTCTTCAACTCCTCTAGTATCCATTATTTAATTAGCATGAGTTATTCTGACACAAGGGCAAATCATAACCCACTCAATACTTTAGGGAACTGTATGTGTGAGTTGCTGTGACTAGAAAAATTCATCACAAGTTGTTTCACCTTTGGCAATGTTCTGCACTTAACTAAGAAGGTGCTATGATAACAGACATATGGTCCTTGAGACCTTTCCAGTTTAGTAGGAATTTTAATGGTTATGATAGCATCTCCCTTACCAAATGAAGGACACTTTTTCTAAATACACACACCTCACAGAAACCACAAGTAACTTACTAAGCATCAATTGACAAGGCCTGGGATAGTACAAATAATCAGATTCTACCAGTTAGTTATCATCTCTCTGGTCAAATAAAGGAAAGAAAATGAACTGTCTTATCAAAAAACTTAGATAACCAAGTTAAACTCTCAGAGATAAAAAGGGTACACCTTTCTCATTAAGAAGAGAATCAAGACTGTTGCTATTAAATGCTGCACAAGGTTACTTTTTATAAAAATCATAGAATTTGTTTTGGAAAACACTTCAGACATCATCTAGTATTTAAAAAGATCTCTTACAAAGAATCCCTATACATTATACCTTATAATTTGTCATCTGGCCCTTTGAGTAGGAGCAGTCTCCATCAATTAATCAATCAACAAAGATTTTTAAGTACAATTACATGCCAGAAAGTATGTTATTGAGTAAATAAAGATAAAAATGAAAATAGTATCTCTTCTTAAGGAATTTACATAATATAAGAGAAAATGTTTGTATGCATAATCATAATATGTATATACAGAGAATCTATAAATTATATATACATTAATATGTACATATGTGTGCATATGTATGTACGTGTGTATAATTTTGAGAAAAGGGAAAGCATTAGAAACTGGGAGGAAAAAAAGCAGAAGACCATTGATTCAAAACTAGAAGAGGCCCTAAAGCACAGGTTACTAACTTTTATTGTGTCAAAGATCATTGTGAGAGTCAAGTAAAAACCTATGAACCCTTTCTCAGAGTTATGTTTTTTAAATGAATAAAAATAAGATACATAAAATTACAAAGGAAATCAATTATATTAAAATATAGTTATTAAAATATTTTAAAAACAAATTCACAGACTTCAAGTTAGAGGCTAGTTCCACAACTCTCATTTTGCGAAAGAGGAAACCAGAGCTCAGAGAAAACACCATATGGCCAAGGTTATATAACAGTCAAGCTGAGATTTCAACCCAAATTATCTGGCTCCAAATCCAGCATACTTTCTATTGCACTATCTAGCCCATTCCATTTGGGGATGACTTTGATTACTAAGAAATGTTGGGAAGTTGTTCCTTATATTAAGTCTGAATTTACCTTCTGTCTTGCTTCTAGTTAAACTCTCTAGGTCTATAGAGAGCATATCTAGTCTCACTTGTATAAAAGAGCCATCTAAATACTTGAAGATAGTTATCCTATTCTATTCCTGTCATGAAGCAGACACAGTTACTTCAACTACTACTCGTCTTGCATACCACTGACTCCTTTCATGATCCTGGTTGCCCTCTAATGGACACTTCAGTGTCCTACTTTAAATGTGGTTCTTAATAAAAATTTTGCAGGTATGGGCTGATAACAGCAAAACTCAGTGGAATTATCATCACTCTGATCTAGAACACAATGCTTTCCTTCAAGTAAACTACTACTGCATCAGCATTTTTGCCTGCCAAATCATACTGTCAACTCAAAATCACCTTGTTATTCATTAAAATTCCTAGATCATTTTCAAATGAACAAGCCATATTCTTCCACTTTCCTACTTATGTTCAAAAAATTAGCTTTCAAATATTAATTTATAATATATCCACATGAAATTGCATTTATTAGCTTCAACTCAATATTTTAGCCTCTGACAAACCACCAACAATGCGAAGAGATTTTTTTTTTCTGGCATGAAGATCAAGAAAATTTATTTTCAGTTCTCCAGGCTCTGACATGTTCATAAGAGAAAAAATAAGGAAGGAGATGTCAAAGAACTTGATTCAAGAGTTCTGCTCTCAGGTTAATTGAATAAGCATGCACAATTCACCATACTGAAAGAGCCAAAAGCAACTCCTTCGTCTTCTAATGTAATTTTAGTGACTTTCCAGGAGAAAGATGGGAATGGGGATAGTGGAGAGACAGAATAAAGGTGGCCCATAAGGTTTGTGTTTGTGTTTGTTGTTTGTTTGCTTTTTATATAAGTGTTCAGAGATGTATAGGTCTTTTCCCAAGGTTTCACTTTCCAAAGAGTATGAAGCAAATAATTAATTTTGAGGAAAGTCCCAATCCATTAAAATCATCTCCAGAAACTAACACAGCTCAGCTATTCACCAACAAGTTTATTTTAATAGTAACATCACTAAAAAACATAATGGTCTTTTGTCCTTTCAACAACTTGTCTATGGGCATGTCCATCATCTGTAAAGGGATACAATCAAAAGTCCCTACAGAGGCTTGCCTCTTAAAAAGCTTATCAAGTCCTCTCCAAAATGTTCAAGTATCTGAAAACTCATCAGATTGACTGGGATACTGCCATGATCAATCTTCCTTTTATGATAATTTGGCACAGAAAATAGAGAATTGTAAGTGAGGAGAGCTGCATTCTAGTTCTGCTAATTCTATCACCACCTAATTATAGCATGTTTCTTCAATTTCTGAATGCCTCAATGTCTTAAGTCAGTCGTGCAGATTTAATTTATGGCAATTTAAATTGTGTGAAGAAGCTAATGGCTTTAGAATAATGCATTGCCTCATACTGAATTTAATCAGGGTCTATTAATGGTCAGGTTATTTTTGCTTCTTTACACTATGAATTATAAAATTGGGAGCCAGTCTCCATCAAGTGTCAGTTTTAAAAAATTACACTACCTCCTAATTCCTTCTATAAGTCTCTTCAACAAAGCTTAATATCTTCAGTTTGTTCAACTGATGCACCCTGGCTTCCAATTTCCTTAATATATTGACAATTTTCTTCTACATATCTTCACTAAATACTGCACAAGGTTAATTTTTATAAAAGCCATAGAATCTTAAGTCAACTATAAGAATCTATAGTTATTACTTTTAAATGTCATCTGCTATTTAATCCATTGTTCTAACTTATCATGATCTCTTTGGTTTCTGATTCTGTCATACAATACTTCAAATATTTTCCTCCAGCTATTTGTCACCTGAAAAAGTGGTAAACATAGCGTGTATACCTTCATCCATTATTGAACATAATAGGATCAGATTCCTGAGATATTTTGCTAGAAACCTTAAATATCCATTTACTAATATCCATCTACTTAGAATCTCATAATTCAACCATCTAACTGTACTATCAGTAAGTCTACATTTATTTTTTCTATAATAGTAGCAAGAGTCTCACCTGTTAAAATCCATGTAGACTATATCTCTGGCATTCTCCTGGTGTGTTGGACTAGTAACAAAAGGAAATAAAGCAATGTTAATATAACCTTTTTGGGATACAGTTATCCTGGCTGTTAATGATATTTCCCTTTCTAACTACATAAAACTACCCCTTAAATAATACATATGTTATCAGTGGTTATATTAACCAAACTTCCCCATTAAGCAATTTAGAATTACAAAAAGTTACTAAAACAATTAATTCCCTTTTAATCCAGCAGTCCCATTACCACAGAGATCAGAAATAAGGATATCAAATTCATAAGAGCATTTTTTGGTAGTAGGAAAAAAAACCTCTAGAAACAAAGTGGATAAATATTGTTAGGGAATGACTAAACGAAGTTAAGGTGTATTTATATAATGAAATACCTCTATGCATTCAGGTTGTAAGGAAAACAATGGAAAGACCATCACAAATCAATATAGTCTAAAATAAATAGTAACAGTATGATGATGACAATAATAGATAGCATTTAAATAGTATTTTCTAATTTCCAAAATGTTTTACCAAAATGGTCCTCACAACTCTGAGAGATATTTTATTTCCCTATTAATGAAGTCTCTACATGAGAAACCAAGTCTCAGATAGATCAGTGCCCTGCCCAGGACCATATTGAAGCTAAGCATTTGAAGTGATATTTGTATTTGAGAATTTTTGATTTTAAGTTGACATTCTATCTACTCACTATACCACCTAGCTGCCAAATATTTACAAGTACAATAATAAAAAATAGCACTGAAAGGCAGCCAAAATGATTAATAATAATAGTTAATCTTTTTTCTGGAAGATATATAATAAAACAGACTTTTCTTTCTCCAGAGAGAAATAGAAGACTACAAATGCAGGATCCTGTGTGCTATCACACATGGTTAATGTGTTGGTTTTGTTGAACTATTTTTTCTTTTTAAAAAATTTATTTACTTAAAACTAAATATAAAATAAGAAAATATAAAAAGAAATAAAGATAGAAAAAGGAAAATAACTGTCATGTGCCCAGCAGAATATTAGGAGGATTTGAAATATGTAACAATAGATTTCCATTTCCAGAGAGCATATATAATAATAAAAGACATTACATTCATAATTGTCCATCTTTTCTTTTCTTCCTTGTAGGTTATTCTTCTGTTCTCTGCTGTGCATTATTAGCTTTATTCTTTTTTTCCTCTTTTATCCCACACCTCTCCCAAGCAGACTTCAGTTAAGCACAGATATATTTATATATACATGTGCATATATATATATACATATATATGCATGCATACACTCATATATATATATATACTTATGCATTTACACATTTATATACATGCATCTAAAACAATATTAATATGGCTGGCATATAATGTATATTTCTGTCTTAACCGAATCTTTAAGTTTGACTTTGAGATCAATGATTACTAACCCTAATTTTTTTCCTAATAAATTCTAGCCCTAATTCTTGTTGTAGTGTTTGTATATATCTTTTATTGCCTATTCCTGCTAATCTTAGTTCTATTCCTTAACTTGCCTTACTGTTACTTTACCTTCACCCACCCATGTATTCCTCTCCTATACTCTCCCCCCACCTTTCCCCTCCCTCTTTATCTCATTCCCATTGATCTATATGTCTTGTCCCACTGTTCCCTTCTATACCCCACCTTATATTATCCCCTCTCTCTCATTTATAGATTTTAGAAGATACTATGCTCTTTGTGGTATATGGGAGTGTGCCTATGTGTATGTGAGTGTGCATTGTTCTCTCTTTAACGCATTCTGGGTGTCAGTAGATTTCCAAAACTATCAGCACTCCTCTCCCCCTGATGTCTCTGTGTCTCTTCTTCCTCTGCATCTCATTTGTATAGAATAATTGCTATTTTTACTTTTTCCTAGACAATTTTATTTTTTAGAGTCCGATCATACTTAGCTCCTCCCTAATATTTTTGAATACCCAGTTACTGATGTCAGTCTTAAACATTTCCCCTCATAAAACATAAACAATTTGTCTTTTTTGATTCCTTGAAATTGTCTTTGATGTTAGATTTTTTTATGTTAAATTTTCTGTTGAGATTAGGTTTGGTTGAACCAAGCTGAAAATTTGATAATTTGTTGAATCTACATTTGTTTTCATTCAGTATTATACTCAGTTTTGCTGGATATGATATTTTCAGGCACATCTTTAGTTCTTTTGATTGTCAATATGTAATATTCTAGAATCTGTGGTCTTTTATTGCAGCTGCTGATAAATACTGTGCTATTCTAATTGTGGCTCCAGCATATTTGAATTGTTTTTTTCTTTGTTTCTTGTAAAATTTTCTCTTTGATCTGGGAGCTTCAAAATTTGGCAATAATATTCCTATGGGTTTTACTTGTAGGAATTCTTTGAGGTAGTGATTGGTGGATTTTTTCTATTTGTACTTTCATGTTTTATCACTTCAGGACAAATTTTCTTTGATTATTTCATGGTATTATTGTATCAAAGTTCTTTTTTTGAGTTCTTCCATAAATTCTTTCTGGGCATGTAGCCATTTTTTTGGGGGGGGAGGCTTTTTACTTCAATGTCCTCCTCTGAATATGAATCCCAATCTTTCATATTCTCATAATAAGTTTCTATAGTTGGATTCTTTCTCCTTTGCCTGCTCATTTTTTTTAATGAGAACTTTTTATTGTAACTGCATCTAATTTTAGAGTGGGGAGGGGGATGATGCCTCTGGCTTCACTTTAGTTCTTCCCAGTAGGATGGAACTTCAAACCAAAAATGCCTGAAGCCAGCAGCTTCCCTGACTCACTGCTTCTGCACTCATCCAGAGTGCTAGTTCCTCCCAGGAAGACATCTAAGTAGCACAGCTGGATCTGGCATTCCTAATCAGCTGAGGTTCCCTTAGTCTTCTTGGACTCAGACCTCCAATTCCCTAGGCTGTCAGCTGTCAGGGAAATAAAAATTCCTGTGGTTCAGGTTGAAGCTGCCTCCAAAGCCAGCTAGTCTCAGAGTTCCTCAGCAGCTCTTTCTGAGAATCTAGCCAGGAGGTAATTATAATTCATACTTATTCAATCTCTGTCTGGGGGTGGGAAGTAGGTGAGAGAATCAGGTCTTTCTTCTGTAGGACCTTTTCAGAATCTTATTTGTTTTTCACTGGTCTATGTTCACACTGAGGTGAAATTTTGTTTTGTTTGTGGGGAAATTTGGATAGCTTGGAATTTTCTGATCAACTCTAACATCTTCCCAGAATCTTCCTCTCTAAACTAATTTTTCTACATTATAAGGAGAGTTCCATGGCAGGGGGAAGGGAAGACACAATGGGAAAATACTATGATATCAAAACAAAGGGCACCAACAAAATTTATTAAATATGCCACATTCTAGAATCAATGCAAATGTAGAATTCATTCACATCAAATTGTATCACTTAGTGGGAAGGATGCTAAATTTGGAAACACTAGAGATAAGATCTCAGAAAGAAAAATGGTTGAAAATATAGAATGGCAGGCAAGAACAAGACTTAAGTTTAAATCTGACTTCAGACATGAATAGCTGTGTGATCCTGAGCCAGTCACCTACCCATGTCTGCCTCAGTTTTCTCATCTATAAAATAAGTGGGAGAAGGAATTTGCAAATCACTAATATTTTTTCCAAAAAAAACTCCAAATGGGGTCACAGACAAATATGACTGAACAATCATAATTTGTCTCCTACTTTCCATATAACTGAACAACAACATAGTGAAAAATAAAACCTTCAACATAAATATGCATAGTCCAGAAGAACAAAATCCTATATTAGTCATGCTTGAAAATGCATATCTTTCTCTGAATTTTAAATTCATCATTTCCCTGGTAAAAAATGAAAGGTGTGTCTCACCATTCTTCTAAATTCATGGCTTATCTTTGCACTTATCCAAATCTAAAGTCTTTCAAAGTTCTGATATTTTTTTTTTGCCATTATGTAAATTGGCCTCCTGATCATCTCACTTTACTTCATAGACTATCCCCTTTTCTAATCATACAACTGTTGGAGAGTATTTTTATTAACTTAAGTTTTTCAAAAAACAGAGTATTACATGATTTGAAGTTAAATAATATCACCATAAGAATATGAAAGATTAGGGGGAGAAATAAGATGTCTTTAAAACAACAAAGCAGTCCAGCTGACTCTTTTCTTTATGTTTAATTCTAGGCCTAATCCATTGTCCATCTGAAGTGTATATCTATAACATATGTACTAGTGGACCGATAGAGTTTGTCTACTAAGTATCCACCTAATTATTCCTGTATATACAGTTAGGACAAACTTGTTTTAGTAATTATGAATCTTAAGCAAAAGCTTTTATTTGGTACTGGGATTAGTGTAATCAACATAATGTTATCTACAAACAGAAATGTATGGGATGTCTTCTATAATAAAAGAAAATGAATTTGGGGTGATAATATATATGCCTCACTTATTAATAACTAAAGAATAGTTGAAAAGAAGCTATTGTGCCTTTCCTAGAATCTTGTGCAAATTTAATATATAGATGGGAAACTGCTAGGTAGAAGAGATCTGTTAAGGTAACATCTTTGTTCTGCTGAATTAAATCAACAAACAATATGAATCATAGAATCTTATATTTCCTTACCCTTCCAATAAATATATGATTATAAGCATGTATTATATGTTATGAAAGCTTGCCTATTCCCTTTCTTTTCTTCAGACCTTTCTCAATAACTTCATTAATAATATCCTGGATACATTTGGAGGTTCTTCTCATAAATATTTTTTGGCAATGACTATCTATCCATAGGGATTGTTGGCCAATTCATTTTCTATATAGTTGTTCTTGCTGTTGTTTTCTAGTAAAACTGTCTTCTGTTATTTTCTCAAACATTTGTTATTTTATTACTTTCAAATATCTTGAGCAAAGATTCCTCAATGCTTTGAAAATGTTATCTCCAGAAAAAATTTCCTTTTTGCATATTTAATCTAGCCTCAGTGTTCTTCCCCACTTCATATTCTTCTCATTTTTATATTTTACTTCTTTATATTTCAAGTCAGAGATCACAATATTAGAATTCAAATGTGGTGGCTTCATTGTCACTGATGACTTTCCTTCAAGTATAGAGGATAGACTTTGAACACGTCTCAAAACTCTAAATTTAGTTATCTCTACTTCATGCAGGATTTACCCTTTTTAATTAAAATTTTATTGTCATCTTTAATTTTGATATCACCTTTATTTCTCTCTCTTCCCCTCCTTTTAAAAAAGCATTCCTTAAAACAAAGAATTACAAATTTTCAACAAATATTCAACAAAACCAACAATTCAACAAGTTAAAACTTACATGCAATGTTTCCTGTTTATCATCAATCTCTGAAAAGAAGAGAAAGAGGTATAATCTCATATTTTTTCTTTGGAATCAGACTTCATAATTTCACAGAATTTTCAGTTTAATTTTATTATTACTGCTATTCAAGTTCCAACTAAAATTTCATCTACAAGAAGTCTTTTCTAATCCCTCAGTTAATAATCTCCAATTTACCTTATATATCTTTTCTGTATATAATTATTCACATGTTGCTTCTCCCCTTAAATTGTGAACTTCTTTTAGAACAAATACTGGTTGGATTTTTGTCTGTTTTTTTTCCCTGTCTTTGAATCCCTAAGACTTAGCACAGTATGTGGCACTGAAGAGGAATTTAATAAATGCTTGTGTATTTATTAACTGGATTAGTCTTCAAGATTCCCATCAATTCTATTTAGTTGGAGGATTTGTGCGTATCACTTAAATTCTCTAAGTCTCGGCTTGGGTTGCCATTTAAAGAACCAAATGAGATAATGGACATGAAAATGTTTAAATTGTAAAGGACTTAATAGGTGTCAGCTGTTATTATGCTGCATGTAAAAAGTCCATAGAACAGAAGAGTTTTTGCATGCAAGAGAGGATAATAGGGTGAAGAACATGACATTTCTAAACAATAAGGGAAAAATAAAAGTGAAAATATTAGGGCATCACGACATTACGGTTGAAAACTATATATTCTGCTCACCAACTATTGATAAATATTCTTAAATTGAATACCTCAAATAATATTCAAGACCAGATGAGATATTAATTAAGAGAATTAAGTACCAAATTGTTGCTATGTAACTTTTAATGAGTTACTAGAGTTATTCATTTATAAACATATGCTTGTACTCAAGATATGTAATTGAAAGAGATATATAAAAAATCTGTTTAGCCTCAAAATTCACATCCTTATTTAATTAACACTGAACATTTAGTGTAATCCAAATATATTTAATTTATTTCTAGAAAAAATAAAAAAATGCCCACCAAATTCAAGAAGTATCATAGCAAAGGCCTATGGAAGAGCAAAAGATGGAAAATAATTTGAAATATAATATACTTTAACTCTGCTTTGTCAAAAGTATTATATTCTTCCCATTTATAAATAAGGAAAGATTGCTATGAACAGAAAGTGGAGTTGTTATTTGAGATCTATTGAATTCCAGGGCAAAAACTCATACTATTCATGCAAATCATAAATTTTACTACAATTTTAAATCTTGGAGAATTGCTTGTAGGAACCATGACCAAGACATTTAGTGTGTTTTCCAAGGTCACATAGCTAATACGTATCAGAGGTAGATCTTCCTAAATCTTAAACCGTCATCAAAAGACTATGACACTCTCTCCTTATTTAACCCATCCATGAGAGTAAGAGAATATGAAGCAGTTATCTGACTTACCTAAGGTCATATATCTATTAATATTTTAAAATATTTAATTCCTCCTATACCCAGAACTCTATCCACTCCATCGCTCTGTTTCCACATACTTTACATTTATATTTAAATGTAACAAAAGGAAAGGTAAAAAGAAAATTTGCAAAATAGGATTTGGGGATTCCTCCCAGGAAATCTCAAAGAGAGCACTTCTTTGATGGAACCATATAATTGCTATTGAAATACCAAATATATTAACTGCTTTTTAATATCCAAACCCAAACCAATTTTGAAAAATATTTCAATTTTAATTTAGTTATTCAAGGCCATAAAAAGTATCTTTAAGGCATTGATATGATTGGGAAATCATTATGGGTCATTTGAAGTCCAAAGGGAAAGGTAAGAAATAAGATAAAAAGATTTGAAAAGAAAATAGAGTGTAGAAAATAGTAATGCACAGATGGTGCAGAGTGAATTCTGAAAAGCCAGATGAAATTGGGAGAAAAAGCAAATTATATAAAAGAAAAAGGAGGTAAGCTGGAGGGAAGGAAAAGGTAAAATTGGAGAAACTTTCATGTGATAATCTCTATATTCCATTTGAACAAGATAGAAAGAAAGTCATCCAGGATAAGTATCAAGCCTTCCAAGAGTACTCTGGATACTATCAGAAAGGATCCCTAACACAAGGATTATTCATATTTTTAGGCACTCCAGGGTGATATTTTATTGTTAAAAGAATTCTTTCGCTCTTGCTATTTGAAAGGAGTTTGTAGGTCAGAAAGAAGTCTAAAAATGAGAATCTTTCAGTCACATTAACTAGCTCTTTCACAAAGAATAAAGTAAAGGAAGCTCAGGTTCACAATAATATTTTCCATATTTTCTTTAATCAAATTTTTTATTTAGAATAAAAGAGAACTTCCTGACATGAAGCTTTAAAATTGCAATTCCAAATATTTGACATTCACAACACCAATTTATGCATGTATTGTAGATGCCATACTTTAATGAATCTCCTTAATATCCCTAATTGAGGGCTCCTCAGCAGTGTGCTGGTGAGTGTTTAACACTAGATTTCTCAGACAAAAATGTATTTTAAGCGTAGTTTGGATAATTAGCATTTCCTCCATTACTTTCTCAACCCTATATTTCAGCAAAACAATAAATCAAGATCTGATTTGTAACATTTGTTGATTTCCAAGATGTACAAACTCACTCTGAAAATTTAGCAACTTACTGCAATTCTAAACTGACTCCAGCACAATCTTGGAGCTTCTTCTCCATGAACAAAGGAAGTACACAATAGTTATGGATTTTCCCCTATTTACAGAAGTCTTAATTATATAAGACTTGAGAAGTAAAAAGTGTTTCTCCTTTATCTTCATGGAAACCCAAGATTATGTTGATGTTAGACAATATATCCATTGGACATATGCCAGTCATATATCATCTGAGAATTATAAGATCATGAAAGGAAATATGGAAGAATGTATAGATGTTTAACCTATGATTCAGGAACATCCAAGCTCAAATAACGCCTCTGACACATTTTGGCTGTATGGTTCCAGGAAAAATCATTTAACCTGTCACTAATGTCCTCAGGCTATTGAGACTGTAAATTTCAGGGCTGGTGCTAATCCGCAATATTAAAGGGAATTTCCTCCCCAGAAGTTGCTTACGCTAATGAAATCACAGGTTCAGAACCATTCCCTTCCCCAAAAGAAAATCCTAGAATCATAGAATTAAAGCTGGAAGAAACCATAGATATTATTTAACCCAATACTCTCATGCTGTAGATGAAGATAATAAGGTTTTGTTACATAAGGGATTTGCCTAGGTCACACAGGTTGCAGAACCAGGGTTTGAAGCCATATTATATATCTTCCAATCTAGCTTCCTTTCCATTGTACCTGTTGCCTTCCAATCTTAGTTTTACAAATTTGTGTGATTTATTAAGGGTCTTGGTAGACATTTAATTATATAATGCTAGAATATGTTACATGTCCTACTACTACATGTAAATGCTTGGAGCATGTATTCCTCACATATATTATTTTTGTCTTCAACACTCTAGCTGTCTAAAAAAGCATTGTCTTTACTTGATCCTTTTACCTAACTCATCATTTGTATTCCTTAAAAGGAAAAGAAAAGGATCCAAAAGTTTTCCTTCTGGCCCTAAATGAATTTAATTAAGAAATCTGATTCATGCTTTTACATGTAGCTATTCTTAAGGGGAAAGGGAGAATTTCAGGAAATTACCTTTTTTAATGCAACATTCACAAAAAAAGGTACTTAATAAATATTTCTTGACTGGTGGTACTTTCTAAGTCTTAGTGTAATCACTTTCTCTAATGGTACATGTCATTCTCCAATTCATTCATTCATCCAATATTCCCAGAATCATAGAATCTCAGAAAGGAAGGAAATTTACCATCTCAATAGCCTAAGGACATTAGTTTATCTAGTCTAACCTAGAGCTTCTTTTTTTTATTAATACTTTTTATTTGCAAAACATATGTATGGGTAATTCTTCAACATTAATCCTTACAAAGCTTTCTGTTACAATTTTCCCCCTACTCCCCACCCCTCCCCTAGATGGCAGGATATCCACTACATGTTAATTGTGTTAAAATACTTGACAAAACGAATATATGTATACATATTTCCACACATCATTTTTGTGCAGAAAAAATCATATCTACAAGAAAGAATAAACAGATAAAGGAAATACAATGCAAGCAAACATCAATAAAGAGCATGAAAATGATATGTTGTGGTCCACATTTCACATCCCTCTATCTAGGTGTATATGGCTTTCTTCACTGAACAATTGGAACTGATTTGAAGCATTTCATTGTTGAAGAGAGCCACATCCATCAGAATCGATCATCATATAGTATTGTTGTTGCCATGAACAATGATCTCCTTAACCTAGAGCTTCTTAAACTTTTTCTACTCATAACCCCTTTGCACCTAAGACAATTTTATACAACCTCATCTTGAATTTGAGCCAAGGTGTTTCTGGCAGTGTTCGCGCATGCACAGTGCAAAGTACACGTGTGTTTGGAACTAAGTTGTAGTGAATTTGCATGATGCAAAACAGAAAAGCACTGCCCAAAACACCTTGGATTCATTACACCTTTGACTCTGAATTAATTTTTGGTTATTGCATTCAGAAACATTTTATTATTGCTGAATTTTGTTATTGCCACATTCAGTTATGCAGCCACATAGGGAGTTGTGACCCACAGTTTAAAAAGTTTTGGCCTAACCCATATCTAAATAATAATCCTCTCTACAACATGGCTGATAAATATTCATTCTACCTTTGCTCGAAGTCCTCTGATGCAGCAAACTCTCCACATTCTGAAATAGCTTTTTTTTCTTTTAGAGTACTCTAATTATTTGAAAATTTTCTTCATTTCAATACTAACTTTTCTTCTTTGTAAAACCTACTCTATATGAGTGTCTCCTATTTTCAAAATGCTGTACAAGATGCTGTAGTGGTCACATAGAAAATAAGACAGTCCTCTGACCTCACAGAGTTTATCTTCTAGTAAAGGAGATTGAACATGTGTACGAATAATTCTTATATAGAAGTAGAATGTGATGGTACAGCAGCAGAGGTACAAAAGAGTAAGTTAGTTCATAGCATTTCCAACCTGAGTGGAGAAGAAAATAGGAAACACTTAATAGAAAAAGTACCATTTGAACTAGGTCTTGAAGGTGGGTAAGTATCATTATGACATTATTATGACATAAGAAATTATGAAAAGAGCATAAATTAAAGCTATAAATATTTTTCATTCTCTAAAAAAGCATAGAATGTTAAAGAAAATCCAATTTTCGCTAAGTACATGATGAAGACTAGAGGGAGATAAGGGTAGATAGATAATATCAAGCTTGAGTGATAAATTATAATAAACTTATTTTGTTGAAGGAACTAAATGATCCATCTATGGTTATCTTGTAAAGTTTCAGAATACAGTATGTCAGGAATTTAAAGTATTCAGATTTGAGGAGTTTATGCTGTTCACTAAATGCTATTGATAAAGGATACATCATTCACTTCTCATCAAGGACCACTATAACTACAGCAACATTTCAGCACTTTCCAACAAGGTTAGTGTCTAAAGCCCAATTCTAATCTACAATCAACCAAAGTATTTTCCATAGCCTGAAGCAGTCACTAGATTTGCAAATACCATATTTTAAAATTACAAGAAATGTAATGAAGTAATTCTTTTCTTTCCACAATTAACAGTAAGATCCTTTCATATCATGATGATATGATTGCAGTAATTATTGTGGCAATAAGAATAGAATATGCTGTAAAAAGAAAAAATGGTTTTTGAAAGAATTCATTTTTTTTCTTTAAATAATTTGAAGTTCCATCACAGAAAGATACAGACAAGCTTCTCTATCTGGTCTTAAATAAAGAACTATCTCATGCTCCTAGTTACAAATTATTGTCCTGTATAGCCCCCTAGACAGGTGCTACTACAATTATACAAAATGCTTCAAATTTCCATTTACACCTACACCCCAAATAATATGAGGGTTGATTTGAGAGCATACAGTTATGGGGATGTTATGAGTCATATAGGGCAGAAAAACACAAAAAATCTTTTGTGACTAATTTCTTAAGGGATATAACCAAAGGAACTGAAAAAGACTAATACTAATACTGCATCCTACTCCACAATTATTACATATTTATGGTGGCACAGTGATCATCATCATACATCAGTATAAGGCTTTACAGTTTTCAAAGTACTATAATATACAAACTAATTTGATTCTTAAAACCACCCCACAATATCTTATGGCCTTTTAATTATATCTTATTTCTGCCATAACAACAAATTAATATATTACTTTGATATACTCTTTATTCTAGGCAAAGGAAACCCTTAACATTTTCCCATCAGTTCATTTCTTTTGACATTTATTCATTTTTATTTGCCAATGTGTTAGGCAATGCAGATATCAAAATGAAATTTATATAGTTCCCATACTAAAAGAATTTATATTTGATTAGGGTGGGGAAAGGGAGGCACATATACAAAGACTTTGAAAATGAAAAAAGTCTAATAATATAGTGCATTTTAATTTATTTAAGACCAAATTACCTTGTTGGAAGCATTCATCTTTTAACCACTTAAAGTACCCACCAACTCAAGTTATTATATAGATATATAGATATATCTGTATATACACATACATATATACACATATACATATACACACATATAAACATATATATTTAACCTATTTTGTAAAGAAAATATTTCTTGATCCATCCTTTGAATAAAGTTAGATATTCTACACTACCAACTTGGTTATGATAAATTGAAGAGTGCATATTCAAGGTGAAAGAGAACAATGAACCTGGTTGAGAAGTACTTTGAGAGAAATCCAAATGACTTGCCAAGTATTTTAGTTTCACAGCATCAAAGATATTCTTTTCAACTATTTTACTAATGAATTTCTATTTCTCCTGGAAGCAGAATAACTGTTCAAAGTCAAAGCAACTGATTGATTTGATCAGTTCTCTTTTTTATACCAACTAACTAGTTTGCTGTTCATTTTTACACATCCCTACATGTCATATGTAGTATGACATAGTAGACAGAAAGTTGGTCTTAGACTTAGGAAAACTTTGGGTTGAGTCCTGTCCTTACTACATATTTCATGCGATTTGGTGCTCAAATCACTTAATCTTTTAGAGATCGAGACTACTTTAAGACTCTAAAATAAAGATGAATTGCTGACCAACATCAGTGAAGGGACTTTCCATAATGAAGATTTGCCCACACCAGTGAAATCACAGGTTTGGACTATAACTTTTTTAACTTTCCTCAAACTTTTAAACTACAATTAGCAGAGAACTTTAAAATTCCCCCAGGACTTTGACCAAGAGCATTCATATCAAATGTACTAAAACTAAAAAATAGAAATTTGTTTCTTCCCTAATCTGAATGGGATTGAATAGGACTTTAGAAATTGGCCCATTTCTTACTTGATTATAATATACTCTACTCAGTTGTTAACACTTTTTTTTAATTTTCTTTGCTAAAAATATATTTTCTGTTAAACAATTGATATGAGAGTGTGCATATCTATAGTCATATTTGTCAAGAAATAAAAGTAATGAATGAGAATCACATTTTTAATACCAAGTGTAGAGCAGGCCTAGGCATCTCCATTCAGTCATCTCAAAATTGCTTATGATTGTTAGGCATAATAGAACATTAAAAAGATAAATTCAAAACTCAAATTAGTTCTCCTGGGAGAGACTGGCTGCCTGATTCTGATCAGGCATTCATATGTTGAACCCACTAAGATTTAGAATTCTAATCCCACAATGTGTAGCTTTAATGAGAGTTATAGTTAGAAATCCTTGTACTCTGAAATAGTCTATGCCATTCTACTTGTATCTCTTAAGGTTATATCAAAGGCATTTAGAGGTATTTGTAGTTCTGCAAGCTATCAGTTGCAACTTAGACAATACCATAGAAAGTAGGGCTTCTTGAACTTAAAACTTCAAAGCAAAACTAATGATGGAATGAGCTAAACTATATTTTGTTCATTTGTCCTACATGAATAGGAACAGCTAATGATCCATATTGTGGCTTTCCCTTTCACAAAATCTTCAAAATGTCATAACAATGTAGACGTGTTAAGGAAATTCTTGATGAAGCTATAGAAAAGAATGAAAACATTCACAAATTATATTATAGGATTGGCTACATCTTTTAACTCACACAATTGATGTAAAGGTGCAAAGCTTACAAGATCCAAATGAGTGCAGTTTGTGGACTTTATATAAGAAAAGCATTTGATTCAATAGAGTAAAATGCTACCTTAAAGGCTGTCCTATGACAAGGAGTCAATAACATATATATTAAAATAATTCAAGATCTCCTGAGGGATGAAACAGCAACAATATCTCTGTTCAACAACTTGAAGACAAGGGAAGATATATGTGAATACAATAGAATATTATTGTGCTGGAACTCTTAATTGAAAACCAGATAGATAACTTTGACTATATTAAGTTAAAAAGTTTTTGTACAAACAAAACCAATGCAGACAAGATTAGGAGGGAAGCAATAAATTGGGAAATCATCTTTACATTTAAGGGTTCTGATAAAGGTCTCATCTCTAAAATATATAGAGAATTGTCTCATATTTATAAAAATTCAAGCCATTCTCCAATCAATAAATGGTCAAAGGATATGAACAGACAATTTTCAGAGGATGAAATTAAAACTATTTCTAGTCATATGAAAAGGTGCTCCAAATCACTATTGATCAGAGAAATGCAAATCAAGACAATCCTGAGGTACCATTACACACCTGTCAGATTGGCTAAAATGACAGGAAAAGTTAATGATGAATGTTGGAGGGGATGTGGGAGGGCTGGGACACTGATGCATTGTTGGTGGAGCTGTGAACGGATACAGCCATTCTGGAGAGCAAAATGGAGCTATGCTCAAAAAGTTATCAAACTGTGCATACCCTTTGACCCAGCAGCATTTCTATTGGGCTTATATCCCAAAGAAATCATAAAGGAAGGAAAGGGCCCCACATGTGCAAGAATGTTTGTGGCAGCCCTTTTTGTAGTGGCTAGAAACTGGAAATTGAATAGATGCCCTTCAATTGGAGAATGGCTGAATAAATTATGGTATATGAATATTATGGAATATTATTGTTCTGTAAGAAATGACCAGCAAGACGATTTCAGAGAGGCTTGGAGAGACTTGCATGAACTGATGCTGAGTGAAATGAGCAGAGCCAGGAGATCATTATACACGGCAACAACAGTACTATATGACGATCAATTCTGATGGACATGGCTCTCTTCAACAATGAAATGTTTCAAACCACCTCCAATTGTTCAGTGAAGAAAGCCATATACACCCAGAGAGAGGGATGTGAAATGTGGACCACAACATAACCTTCTCATACTCCTTGATTGATGTTTGCTTACATTGTGTTTCCTTTATCTGATATATCTTTTGTGTAGATAAGATTTTTCTTGCACAACAGTGATAAGTTTGGAAATATGTATACATATATTCGATTTGCCAATATTTTAACATAATTAACATGTAGTGGATATCCTGCCATCTAGGGGAGGGGTGGGGAGTTGGGGGGAAAAATTTGTAACAGAAAGCTATGTAAGGGTTAATGTTGAAGAATTACCCACACATATGTTATGCAAATAAAATAAAATAGAAAAAGAATATTATTGTGCTATTAGGAATTATTAATTATATAATCACAGAGAATCCCAAGTTTATCCCAACTATTATTAATCCCAACAACTATTTAAAAATACTTTAGATTAATGATTGAAAAAATAACCAACTATCTATCAAGAGGACATATGAAGATATATTATTCACCATTTAACAAAGAAATTATGGACACAAAATACAAGAACATAAATTTTTGTACATGATCACTGTGTGAATTTATTTTATATACTAATTCAAAGCAAATGAATTCATAATCCTCCTTTTTTGCCTTTATATTAGTGGTGACAAAAAAGAGAGGTTAGAGTTTCTAATTTTTTTTAAAAAGAGACTTATTCAGAGTACATGATTTTGACAGAAAGGGTGATACCATAAACAAATTAGAAGAGCACAAAATACTTTAACTGTCATATCTTTTGATAAGGGAAAAATTTAGGCCAAACAAAAGATAGAATTGTAGGATGTAAAATAGATAATTTTAATTACATCAAATTTTAAAGTGTTTTCATAAATAAAAACAATGCAACCAAGATTAGAAGGAAATGAGAAAAAATAGGGAGAAATTGTACTGCAAATTTCTCTGATAAAGGCAAATATACCAAGAATTGAGTCCAATTTAAAACAATATGAGTCATTCCACAATTGGTAAAAAAATTATGAACAGGTAATTTTTTTTTGCTGAGGCAATTGGTATTAAGTGATTTGCCCAGGGTCACACATCTCAGAGGTGTTAAGTGTCTGAGGCCAGATTTGAACTCAGGTCTTCCTGACTTCAGGGTTGGTGCTCTATCCACTGCACCATCTAGCTGCCCCCAGAACAGGTAATTTTCAAATAAAGAAACCCAAGCTTTTTACAGTCATATGAAAAAATGCTCTAACTCACTACTGACTAGAGAAATGTGATTAAAATAATTTTAAGGCCTCACCTTACATTTATCAGATTGGCTAATATGAGAGAAAATGAAAATTGCAAATGTTGGAGAAGATACAGAAAAATTGACATATTAATTAATAGAATTTTTAACTAATTAACTACTCCAATCGTTCTGAAAAATTTAGAGCTATGTCCAAAGGACTATAAAAGTATGCATATCCTTTGACCCAGCAATATCATTTTTAAGTCTGTATCCCAAAGAGATTTTTTAAAAACTTTATATATAAAAGATATTTGCAACAATACCTTTTTGAAGGGATGTCCCTCAATTGGGGGAATGGCTAGACAAGTTGTTTATATGATTGTAACAGAATATAATTGTGCTATAAGAAATACCAAGCAGGATGGTTTCAGAAAAACCTGGGAAGACTTATATAAGCTGATATAAAGTAAAGTGAGAACTAGGAGAATGTTGTACATAGTAACAGCAATATTGTATGATGATCAACTGTAAGTGACTTAGCTCTTCTTAATAATAAACTGATCCAAGAAATTCCAAAAGAGTTATAATAAACAATGCTGTCCATCTCCAGAGAAAGAATATCTGAAATAATCTGAAATAATCTGAATGCAGATTAAAGTATGCTTTTTTTTTTACTTTATGGATCCTATTTCTAAATAATATTGTGCTAATTGCATTAAGTCTGAAACATTGTCAAACCTTTTAAAAGAAACTCTGAATTTCTTTTGCCCTAACTATACAAAGGAGACAAAGTAAGTGGAGGAATAATGCCTGTAGCTCAAGTGATGAAATTTACCCTATAAAGTTTGCTCAACACTATACATGAGTATATTCATTTATTTATGCATATGGGATAGTGATAAACCTATGATTTTATTGATATAGGTAACTCATATACAAGAAAACTCCCTCTATCAATACAATGATGTTTCTCCTCTTCAGTTTATAATCTCAGGGAGTTGCATATAATACATAGGTATGTGTTAATACACATTGACACAGACACATATGTATGCATATACATATATGCATTATGAATATACATATGTATTGGACAAACACTACAGGCAGACATCAAATCAAACCCAGAATTGTATAGAAGAAAGAGAGTAGACTGAATTGCACCTAGGAAATTGTAGGGTCCTTTAAATAAGTTCAAACTTTTATCAAAAGTAAATACCCTATTTTTAAATACCCCTCTAATATCTTTGCCAAAAAAACCCCAAATTGTGTCATGAAGAGTCAAACATGACTAGAAAACAACTGAACAATAAGAAAAACAAGTATATATCAAAAATAGCATGAAAAATACCAAAGACATACAGGACCAGAAACAGGAAGTGAATCCATCACATAATAAAGCATAGCAGATGACACATCACAAGCTATATTAGTATCCACATAACATCAAGAAATCTAGAGGAAGGTTTTTATATGAGGCTATATTAAATGCTCCATACAATGTCATGAATGGATTCTTATTTGAACAATTAAAGAAAGCACTCACATTGATGTATCCTTTACAATTATTCTATACCTATATAAATACATATAAATAAGAGTCTCTGCTTCCCTACAAGGGCCACTGTCCTCAAACAACGATTGCTTTCATTCATAATTCTATTATTACTTATTTAATGGGATCAAAGTTCCTTTCCATTAAAGAGTGCATTTTTGGCAGATTTGATGCACATTATATTGTAAGGTATTTCCATGCTAATTAAATAGCAGGTCCTATGTTTTCAGGTTCTAGAATCATAGGACCGGGGTTTAAATACACTTATTTATTTATTAAATGCACTGGGTTTTGATAGACTTATTACCTTTGCAACCTCAATACTTAACCTCTCTAAAACTCATTTTCCTAATTTTTAAAATTAAGGAAACACCATCAAACATCACCATCCTGCTCTATATCTATGATCCTATATAATCCTCCTTCTACACCCAAATAGGGGTTCAAAGTTGTGGAATGATGAAGAGCAAAAAAGAAAAAAATAGAAAATATTGGGTTTAACTTGCAAAAGGTATACTACTTTATTACTGCAGAATATTGCTTTAGAGAAGCTAATCAGAGCTTCATTACTTTTGATAAAATCTTTATATTGAATTTAAGACATTTTATAGAATTTATCTAAATTAATTATTTTTCCACTGCCAAAAAGTTATATGACAAATCATTTGTTCTGTCTATGGATGCCTATGAATGAATATCATTCTTTAACAACTCTACTGTCTTGCTGACATGTTAGATCTGGCTGTGATCAATACATGGCACTGAATAAATGATCAAGCATTAAGCCCATCAAAGGAATCTATATAGGTGCTATTCAAAGGAGATGTTGCTAAATTTTCTTTTAAATAACAATATATTTTGTGATGGTCATTATATTTTTTTGAGGCAAAAAAGGCTCATCAATAATTGAGCCTTGTGTTTGATAAATGGAATGAGTCCTTGCAGTAAGTAATTATGTAAATATTGGGAAGTCTATGGCATTAAGTGAGATTATAAGGAAAGAATGAACAACTTAGCAATTCTGATGACAAATATAATTTGCCTGAAATGACCAATATTTGAAATTGGGCAAGCCACTAAATACGCTCCCCCCTTTTTTGGATGAAGTAATTGAGACCAAGGGAGATAAGCCAGATGATGATTCTTAACATCCTTTCAGATTCCTAAAATTATATCAGTGATAAAAATGACACAAACTGCACAAAATTTAAAAATTCTAATTCCATTTATCTCCATGAGCTGTTCATGCAAAAAAATGGTAATGAATGAAAGTGAAGACAATGACTGATTATTATTGTTTCCTAAGAAGTTTAGTTACCAGGTATCATCTTTGGCATAGTGCTTAGAGCTCTGGGCCTGGAGTTAGAAAGTCCTAAGTATGAATCCAGCCTTAAACACTTAATTATATCATCCTGAATGAATCATTTAACTTCTGATTTCCTCAGTTTCCTTGATTGCAAAATGGAGGTGAAAAAGCACTTCCCTCCCAGAGCTGTTATAAGGATTAAATTAGATAACATTTCTACAATACTTTAGAAAATTATATAGCATATAGTGGGTACTTACTTAATTTTTGTTTCCTTCCCTACTCCTATTACTATAAAAATAAGACTTAAAGAACTGAGAAACAACCTTATCTTGAAGGTAACAAGACACACATTGATATTTAAAAAATATTATACTCACAACTACCCTAAAAGACAGTTGTCACAGGTGTAATTTCCCCACTTTATAAGGAGTAAACTGATGCGCAGAGAAATTAATCAAGATCTCTAAGATTATAAAAGTGTTTTTCTTAAATAGAGCTCACTCAAGCCCCTAAGTCCAAGTCCATTAGATTTTCAATTGTAACATAATGCATCTTGTTAAACATGGTAGCAAGAAGCAAAATAAATTTAGAAAATATGTTTATTTTAAAGTATGTTTTTTAAACATACTTTAAGGAAACTTATGTTTAAGGAAACAGGTAATTTTGAGTAATATTGCCTCAACAGGAATAGAAATAAGAAAAAGAAGTATATTGAGAAATAAACTTCAGAAAGGTTGGCATGAGACCCAAATTAGCTAGATAACCTTAAAAGCATTTATGAAGAAACTTGAAAGGACAACAAGTAGATGTGATGTAGAACAAATTCACCAGTGTTTCTATAATGAGAATGCCAATATGGTACATGATGAAGTGCAAATGGTACTCATGAAAATGAAGTCAGAAAGAGCAGATGGATATGAATACACACAGAGGAAATTCATGCTTGAAATGAAAAAAATTAAAAGCATTAAATACTGAGTTTTAAAAGATCTCAAAAAAGGGGGAAATTTTCATGAAAAAAGATAATACTCCAATGACTTAAGTGGACATTTCCTCCAACATTGAAGATTGCAATCCATCCATAACTGCCCATCCTGAATAATTCTTGTCTAGTTTGCTTATCTAAGGTGTTCATCCAACATTATCACATACTGAGAGTTCCAGTGGAAATTATAGGTTGGTTATTCCTTGCTCTCACAATGTGACCAGTTCATCTTTTTTTCATGTATTTTTTATTACATCCTTTTTCACTGCTTGCATTTCATATGTTCATGTTTATAATGTGCTGCAACTTCCTCAAAATTACCAATCATATCTTCTTCACCAGATGAGTGTCAAACAATTATGTCAAGAATTTATGAGAAAATATTTACTAACAAAAATGAAAAGAATAGGAAACCATTGAGGCACCTAGGTGATGTACAGTGGGCAAAACACTAAACTTGAAATCAGGATGATTAGTTAAAAATCTACCTCAGCCACTGAATAGCTTTATGAAACATAACAAGTTACTTAAAACTTTCAGAGCATCAGTTTCTTCATCTGTAAAACAGGATAATAATAACTATACTACTTCAGAAGATCATTGTGAAGCACAATTAGATCATATGTGTAACATGCTTTACACATTATTTTTAAAAAGCCAGTTCTGAATTAATTTTTATAAAACTAGAGTCACTTTCCTTGTAAGTAAAATAAGAGAATTACAATAAGTGGTCCCTAAATTACATGTTATGATTATGTTTAAATTTGTATCAGTGTGGTTAGTGCACATATAAGATCACAGATCCTTAAAAAAAGAAAAGGAAAGGGGATTGACCACCATAGTTACCTAGAAAATTGAGCTGATTCCTTAGGCCACTCAATTTAAAACACAATGGGTTGGTCCAGAGGATCATTGAAAGATCTTACTTAATTTAGAAAGACCAAGGTCATCTACTAGAGCTTGGACCATCTTAACTTTTATCTTGTCCCTGTACTTTGATGATTCTGGAGGAAAGAATATGACTGACAATTTTGCTCAGCTCTGCCTCACTTAAATACAATTCACCCATAAATCATTAACCCCCAAATGTCATTGATGCCCTTTGAGAATGGACAAACAACAACAACAAGCTGATCCTCCAGATTGCTTGCTTTGTTTCCTGGGAATTTCCATTCCAATCAAAAAGTTTCCTATATCTCTCTTCTGTACCAAGAATTCCTAGCAGGTTTTCATAATTTAACAGCCTCCCAGAGTATTCCTCTCCCTCAATTCTGAAATCTATCAGCATAACTTCTTTATTCCAAGTTCATCACAGCCCAAGTAGATTAAAATAAATTTGGAGTAAAGCAGATCCCAAGTAAATTTATGATAGCCTAAATCGACCAAGTTTTAAGAACCGAAGTTAAAATATCTACAAGTTTATAATAAAAACACATTGGCATTCTAATAAATTAAACTTTCAAAAAGTCCAGTGAAGTTGGTTTATATTACATTCATATTCATCCATATTCATTTTCATCAATTCATGATTGAATGGTGTATGTAAAGGTATCCTTAAATGGCATTTATACCAGAGGATTAATCCCATTCCCTATATGAGAAAGTAATCAGGTCCAAATTTTTTATTCGGATTTAAGTTTAGCCAAAAGAAAAAGTTGTTTTTAGATTAAAAACTTTTCCCACCTCAAATAATTTTGCCTAAGAAATCAAACTGAAAAATCTAAAGAATTTTGGAAAGTAGCCTGTAGTCTTATCTATTTTTATGTGTATGATTGCTTATGCATTTAGAAATATAAATTAGGAAAAGAAAAGAAGTCTTACACAAAAAAGACATCAATTTTCAAGTGCTATAAGTACAATGAATAAAAAGTAAAGCAAAGTAAAAAAGACCTCTTTACAAAAAAAAAAAAAAAACCTAGAGGTTAGACTATCACCTACTATGTTCTACTTTTTCATTAAAAAGGAAAAGGTTTGTGCATCAGCAAGTCTGAATATATAATTTCACACTGATTTTTCATAGGAGTAGCTTTTATAAGAAAAACACTGACAACACCACACTGGGCAAACTGATGAAGCCTTTATATGTAAATATATATGCATAATATGAAATTTAACTCCGACAAGTAAAGATTTTTAATAAATAAGGACATAGGAAAATAAAATTTTAAAATAAATAAGATGAAAGAATGGAAATTATATATACATATAATTATATATATGTATATATATAATTATATGTATATATCACCATTTGCTTGTCCCAAACCATAAATACATATGTTGACTTTAAAACAGGAGCCTCTACATCATCTTTCTTTTCAGGATCCTTTCTAACCTTTTTCCCTTGTATATTTGAAATGGATATGCTAGTATTATCATTTACTTTAATTACACAGCTATAGAATGTACATAAATTATTCTTTTGGTTCCGCTTTCTTCACCCTATGTTACTTTATATGTATTGCCATATTTGTCTGAATTTTTCATATTCATAATGTATTTTGGTGTAGTAAAATTCCATCACATTCAAATATATAAATTTCTTCAGCAATTCTCATTGTTACAAATAGTGCTGCTAGGAATAGCTTTTATATATCTCAATCTTTGTTTACTATCAGCTTCTCTGGAATTGATTCTCTATACTGGGATCACCCTATTAAAGGATCATAAGATCCTAGATTGAGAACTAAAAGGGAAGTCAAATGTCTTCCAGTCCAGTCCATTCATTTTATAAATAAACTGAAACCTAGAGAGATTAAATGGCATAGTTATAGTTAAGTTACATACCTGCTAAATATCTAAGACATAGTTCCTGACTTCAGATTCAACTGACTGAATAATTCCATAATGCTTTCCTAAACAGTTGGGTCAATTTATTTCACTATCAGCAGTGTGAAAGCATGTCAATTTCCTAGGAAGCAATGCAAACACTGAATTATGTGTGTTTTTTTTAATATTTACCAATATGATGAGTATTAAATGAAATATCTGTTTTCATTTTAATATCTTCAATCAGAGAGTTTCAAAATGTTTTCATGTGGTGGTTGATAATGTCTCTTTTGCAAACTTCATGTTCACTATATTAGGTAGTTGTTCTGGATTTTATGCCTAGTTTAAAATTTTTAATAACTTTTTGCAAAGGTTTTCCTGGTTTTATTCTTTTCTTCTTGTTCTGGATACATTTGTTTTTGTAGATGCTATTGTTGTATTTTATATATAGATAGATATAGATAGATAGATAGATAGATAGATAGATAGATAGATAGATAGATAGATA